>CM060201.1:19870609-19978426 GCA_030562195.1 Nipponacmea schrenckii
TTTTTAAGGTTTACAAAAAATTAAGAGTAATGTATTAAATACGAAAAATTGATTTTTTTATATTTTCCCCACATTTTAAAATTGAAAATTTATTTTTGATTTAAAAATGGTAAAATGAAAAATTAGTCTAAGAGGTCTTTCTTTTCATAATTTTTAAACCTGAAATATTAAAATTGGCTTTATGCTTACTCTTTTATTGTTCACGTAACGTTCCTGACCTGTTTTGCACATTTCCGATGTTTTCCTAAACCCTTATTTCGTCGATGTTTTTATGTTTATGGAGCGCACTGTCTGCCAAAATTGCAAATTACAAATTGCTTCGTGTGCGTTTATTATTGCATTTAGATTGTTTTTGTATTGGACAAACGTTGTCTACATCGATTTCTTTATGTTCTTTGCAGCTTTTCACCACTTGGTTTGCTCAGATACACTTCTGAATAAACAGGTTTAAACTACATGCAGTTGTAACTTTACACGCCAGGCATTACAAAGCGTTTGATTCGATCTCCTGGGATTTTATCCAACAATCTTTAACTTTCTTCAATTTTCATCCAATTAAAAAATGGGTTCAAGTTCTGCAAAAAAATATAAAATCAAGAATATTGCAAAACGGTTTTCTTTCGAGTGATATAAATCTTGAACGTGGATGCCGACAGGGGGATCCACTCTCACCTTATCTTTTTATATTATGTGTACAAATTTTAACCATCTTGATCAAAAGCAATAAAAATATAAAAGGAATTACCATAAATAATGAAGAATTTCTTCTCACCCAATATGCAGACGACACTACATTCATTCTGGATGGCTCCCCTGAATCATTAGAACAAACTATGCTGACCTTGGACTATTTTAAATCTTTTTCTGGTCTTAATATAAATCTCTCTAAAACAAAGGTTGTATGGCTAGGATCTAAAAAATTCTCTAATGATGTTTATCACCACTCAAAGTGGAAATTGGATTGGGGTTGCACTCAATTTGACCTGCTTGGTGTACAATTCTCAACAACTAATCTAAATGATATTCTCCAAAACTACTATAATAAACTACTTGATATGAAAAATGTATTAACATCATGGAAAAAGCGCAAAATGACAACCATTGGAAAGATTACTGTTATTAAATCTCTAGTTTTACCTAAAATAACAAATCTTTTGATTTCACTGTCGGATCCACCAAAAGACTATTTTAGCAATGTAAACCAACTGTTCTTTAAATTTATATGGGATTATAAGCCAGACCGAATCAAAAGATCAATTATTGTTCAAGATTATGAAAAGGGGGGCTCAAGATGATAAATATATTCAATTTTAATATACTAATGAAATTAACTTGGATTGACAGACTATTAAATACTGAAGCTCAATGGTCCAAACTATTTGCATCTTCTGTTGGTTGTTCCTTTAACTCAATACTTAACTTTGGCGACAACTTTATCGAGAGAAAACTTTCAGATATCAAAAACTCTTTTTGGCATGATGTTATACAAAGCTGGTTATTAATTCAAAAAAATACTTCTCCTGAAACAACTACAGAAATTAACAATTCGCCTATTTGGTATAACACTCGAATAAAAATTGATAATAAACCAGTAGCTTTTTCTAATTATAATCTGCAAATATTCTCTTTATTCGTGATCTTAAAAATAAAAATAATGAATATATGAATTATATTGAAATAGGACAAATGTACAACTTGAAAACCAATTTTCTATCTCATGAATCATTACTATATGCTGTGAAGAAAATAGATTTAAATACAAAAAATGAACCCATTTGTACTGCTGACTTTTTCACACCCTGTTTTCCCCAAAAATTAACTTTGTTCCAAAACTTCAAATCAACCGGGAAAAAAACCCTGAAGAAAATACTTAATTCCTCTATTTATACCCAAACCCCTAATGCACAAAGTAAATATTCGAAAAATGGATATACTCTTAATAATATCAACTGGAGTCAAATATACTCCTTACCTTTTACATGCTGCTCTGACTCAAAACTACAATGGTTTCAATTTCGAATTTTACATCGAATCTTAACTACAAATACATTCCTGAAAAAGATAAAACTAACAGATAATGATTTATGCTCCTTTTGCGAAAAAGAAAGAGAATCATTAGAGCATCTTTTTATTGATTGTAAACATATCATCCCAATTTGGGATATCTTTAGAAAATGGCTAAGTGACCTAGTAAGCATAAACCTGAACATCAATAAAGAATCAATAATTTTTGGCATTTTTGATGATAACTTAAAAAATGAAGACCATAAAATGGTAAACTGGCTTTTACTTCAAATAAAACAACTCATTTATAGAAGTAAATTTGACAATAAAATCTCAATTGAATTTTTAAAACAAACAGTTAAACAAAATTTGGAAGCCTTGAATTACATTAATAAAAGAAATAACACCTGCCTGTCTAAAAAATGGGATAATTTTTTTTCTTTTTTTCAAACAGTATAACTATAATACCTCTGTCTAATTATTGGTAGGCCTAGATCTACCCTTCCTAATCTTAGTGACCAAATTTGAGTATAATCTAAACTTAAATCCATGCAACTTTTAATTTTATTCCTTCATCTAGTTATCATCATATTAGATTGGGTATCTTTTATAACTGAAGTTATTGAACAATAAACATGTCTTACCTCTCCACACAATACATTTAGTTAAACGAGTGGAATCACCTTGACCTCTCATTATACTCTTTGAACCCGGACAGCAATGAATAATATCTCTAATGATAGTCTCGATCATCCGGAACCACCATAATTTTATAGCCTATCTTAAGATTAGACTCTTTATCTTTATTCAGGCGAGTGAAACCTTAATGTTGGAGACTACTGTTATCTCTTTTTTCTGATATTTGTCTTGTCGAATACATGGACCGTGGACATAAAACATTTTATTATTCATATAAAACTGATATATATCATGTAATGTTATTTAACTTCTATGTTTTTTGTAGTCATTATAACTTTTGTAATACATGTAGATCTACATGTATATTTGAATAATAAAAAAAAAAAAAAAAAAAAAAAACATCTTACCTGTTACTCTCAGACAGGAATTTAATAAACTGCATAAAGACTACAGTTCTGTATTCAATCCAGTTATCGGCTGTTATAATGGTGCCGTCGGACCAATTCAAGCCATTGTCAACATGGGTCCAGTACAACCTCCTCAACGCAAAGGACGCATGCCACAGTACTCAAAGTCCAAACTAGATGAACTTCAATTAAAATGGATGAATTGGAGAAACTGGGTGTTCTTGGAAAATCAGAAGATCTCGGTATAGTAGTAGAGTACTTAAATCCATCATTTCTCATCAAAAAGCCCGATGGTGGTCATAGACTCGTAACAGCATTTGGTGAGGTTGGTCAATACAGTAAGCCACAACCATCCCTGATGCCTGATGTGCAATCTACTCTCCCAAAATTTTAGCTCAATGGCAATATATTATCGTCTCTGACCTGACTAAAGCATTTTACAAAATACCCCTCTCTCACGATTCTTTTAAATATTGTGGGGTAGCTACGCCATACCGTGGAGTTCGGGTATACACCAGAACAGCAATGGGGATGCCTGGCTCTGAAACTGCACTGGAAGAACTCATGTGTCGCGTATTAGGCGACCTCTTACAAGAAGGCATTGTTACGAAGCTTGCTGACGACTTGTATTGCGGTGGAGATACACCCCAACAACTACTTATAAATTGGAAACGAACACTCGATGCCTTAGAAAAATGTAATTTACATCTTTCATCTACTAAAACTACAATTTGTCCTCGGAAAACCACCTATTGGGATGGATTTGGAATATGGGAAAAAAATTGCAGCCAGTCCTCACGTCATAGCCACTCTCAGTTCCGACTAAAGTCAAAGGATTACGTTCATTTATCGGCGCATATAAAGTACTGGCCCGTGTATTACCTGAGTGTGCAGCATTCCTTACATCTCTAGAGAAAGCAGCCGCTGGCCAAGACTCAAAGTCACTCATACAGTGGGATGACAGTTTAGAAGAAGACTTTTTACGAGCTCAAAAACATCTCAAAGCTCACAAAACTATCACCTTACCTCGTTACAACGACAAATTATGGATTGTCACAGATGGATCTGTAAAACAGTCCGGCATAGGCGCCACATTATATGTCCAACGGGACAATAACATTCAACTTGCCGGATTTTTTAGTGCCAAACTCAAGAAACACCAAATAACGTGGTTACCCTGTGAAATCGAGGCACTTTCCATAACAGCAGCAATTCGTCACTATTCACCTTACATCATTCAATCAAATCAGCGTGCCACTGTATTGACAGACAGTAAACCATGCGTTGAGGCCTATCGTAAACTGTGCCGAGGTGAATTTTCAGCCAGTTCCCGAGTTACTACATTCCTGTCTAACGCCAGTCGATATCAAGTCACCATAAGTCACCTCGCCGGCACAGCCAATATTCCGTCTGACTTTGCCAGTCGAAATGCACCATCTTGTTCCGAACAACTCTGTCAGATATGTTCTTTTATAAACTCCATTGAGGATTCAACAGTTCGAGCCATATCTGCAGACGACGTGTTAAGTGGAAAAATACGCCTGCCATTTTCATCTAGATCAGCCTGGTTACAAATTCAACATGATTGTCCAGATCTGCGACGTACACATGCTCACCTAACTGAAGGCACTAGACCATCTAAAAAAAACACCGATATCAAAGATGTTAAAAGATACCTTCGATCTGCACAGATTTCTAAAGATGGTCTCCTCGTTGTCCGTAAAGACGAACCACTAGCACCAACAAGAGAATGCATCATAGTCCCGAGACCTGTACTTCATGGATTACTCACAGCCCTACATCTAAAATTTGGTCACCCGTCAAAACATCAACTTCGGCTGCTATTTCTCAGAAATTTCTCAGCATTAGATTTAGACGCTGTCATCGATTTAACGACTACTCAATGTCATACTTGCTCTTCCCTCCAAAAGATACCCCACTCACTCACCACTCAAGACACAGAACCTCCACCCAGTACAATTGGAATACGTTTTGCTGCAGACGTAATCAAGCGCTACCGCCAACTTGTACTAATTTTACGTGAAACCGTCACCTCTTATACTACCGCCTGTTTAATAGAAAATGAACAGAAAACCACCTTACGTTCAGCTCTTTTGCAGTTATGCCTCAGTACCATTCCAGTTGATTGTCAGTACGTCAGTGTCCGTGTTGATCCTGCACCTGGATTTACTTCACTACTTAATGATGAATTACTCCACTCTTATAACATTCATTTAGACATTGGACGGACCAAGAATATTAACAAAAATCCCGTTGCTGAAAAGGCTATATCAGAATTTACAGATGAACTGTTGAAATTTGAGCCCCATTGCACTTCGATGTCTCCATTAGCACTATCTGTCGTGTGTTCTCGTTTAAATGCCAGGATTAGAAGTCGCGGACTCTCTGCCAGAGAAATGTGGACTCTCCGAGATCAATTTTCCAACGAGCCCATCTCCGTTACCAACCAAGAGCTTATACAATCTCAACATGACATACGACTTAAAAATCACCCATTTAGTGAAAAATCTAAAGCAAGTGGAAGAGGACCAGCAACCCCTTATTCCCTTCAAATTGGTGACATTGTTTATCTAAAAAGTGACCGAAATAAACGCTCAGCTCGCGATAGATATCTTGTGGTGAATAAAAACAATCACTGGTGTGACATTCAAAAATTTGCCGGGACTCAACTCCGATCTAAACCTTATCATGTCAAAATCAGTGAATGCTTCAAAGTTCCAGCATACGAATTTGAGTCAGAAATTAAACGCCCTACATTCGACTATTCTTATGATACTAGCGAATCTGAATCCGCAAGTGGTGAGCATACAACTGAAAGTACATCACTTCTTCAGAATCCAGATATCCCAGAATAACTAATTCTTTCGGCGACACCAGAAGATCCGTTACTTCCCCAACCTGTAGGATTCCGTCGATCGTCTAGACAAAAACAAACGCCGAAATACCTCCATGACTTTGTCACATAAGATTAAAACTTTCTAAAGGTGACTTATGTTTAGAAGTGACGTTGTTTTAATTGTTTTAATTTCTTTTTATTCCTTTAAATCTCTGGGAGAGAGATAAAGAGAAAAGTGGTCACGCCACTATACTATAAGGTCTATAGTTACCGGTTATTATTTGTATTAACATTACATACGCCTGTGGTATATAATTAATGCCGCGCATGCGCTTGGTTGACTTATCGTCTTCCTCCCGCCATTGTATTTGTTTACCTTTGTATTTTCGTTCAGTTAAGATTATAACAATTAATATCATCCCAGAGTAGTTGTATATCTGCACAGGGTTTAAACAAGGCAAAAGTCGAAATCAGTACAGCAGGTAAGAGGGGCTGACTTCGAAAAAGCGTCTAGTCCTACAGGTTGGACCATTAACCAAGACTGTGTGCTACAGGCTGTGCAAGTTACAGATCCATCGCAGTTGCAAAAAGAGTAGGCTATGTCGGTTTTCTGGAAATATTTCCCTCACTGCACATTGTATGGAGATGCCCTCTCCTCATTAGCACATTAGATGCGGAAGAGTAGAATTTGAACATTCATTCATTTTTATACGCCCACATGAAATGGGGGGCGTATATTGTCGTCACCCACATCCGTCCGTCCGTCCGTCCGTCCGTCCGTCCGTCCGTCGGTCCGTCCGTCCGTCCGTCCACAATTGCTCGTAAACACTCTACACGGTGTAATTCTTGACGGATTTAGATGAAACTTAATATGAGTGTTTATGATCACGCAAGGATGAACCCTATTGAAAATCAGCGAAATCGGAAAAAAATTAGTATGAGTTCGTGCCCTTGTTCTTGAATGGCTCGTAAACACTCTACAACGTGCAATTCTTGACCGATTTTGATGAAACTTGGTGTGAGAGTATGTTATAACTCAAGGATAAACCCTATCGAAAATCAGCGAAATCGAAAAACATTTAGTATGAGTTATTGCCCTTGTTCTTGAAAACGCGTTCAATTTTAGCTTGTAAACATTCTTGAGAGAACAATTTTTAATGGATTTTAATGAAACTTGGCCTGAGTATTTGTTATCACCCAAGGATGAAGCCTATTGAAAACCAGTCAAATCGAAAAAAAAATTAATATCAGTTATTGCCCTTGTTTTTGAAAACGCGTTCAATTTTTAGCTTGTAAACACTCTAGAAAGCACAGTTATTGACCGATTTTGACGAAACTTGCTGAAATTGTTTAATATCACCCAAGAATGAACCCTTTTGAAAATAGCACATATCGAAATATATTTAATAGGAATTATTGCCTTTGTTCTATAAAATGTGTTGGATTTTTGCCTTGTAAACACTCTACAAGTCACAATTCTTGAGCGATTTTGACATAACTTGGCATGAGTATTTGTAATCACCTAAGGATGAACCCTATTGAAATTCAGTTAAATCGAAAAATATTTAGTATCAGTTATTGCTCTTGTGTTTGAAAACGCGTTCAATTTTAGCTTGTAAGCACTCTAGAAAGAACAATTCTTAATGGATTTTGATAAAACTTGGCTTGAGTATTTGTTTTTACCCAAGGATGAACCTTATTGAAAATCAAATAAATCGAAATATGTTTAGTGTCAGTTATAGCCCTTGTTCTTGAAAACGCGTTCAATTTTAGCTTGTAAACACTCTAGAAAGAACAATTTTTAATGGATTTTGATGTAACTTGGCTGGAGTATTTGTTGTCTCCCAAGGATGAACTCTATTGAAAATCGAAAAATATTTAGTACAAGTTATTGCCCTTGTTTTTGAAAACGCGTTCAATTTAACCCGTAAACACTCTAGAAAGAACAATTTTAAAAGGATTTTAAACCCTATTGAAAATCAGATAAATCGAAAAATATTTAGTGTCAGTTATTGGGCCTGTTTTCAAAATCGCTTTCAACTTTTGGCTTGTGAACACTCTAAACATTCATTTTTGACAAAACTCGCTGAAATTGTTTAATATCAACCAAGGATGAGCCTTATTAAGAATTAAAAATATCAAAATATTATTAAGGGTGAACCCTATTGCAAATCATAAAAATACCGAAAAATATTTAATGAGTTGAGTTAGGTACAATTCTTGACAGTTTTTAATGGAACTAGAGACCCCAGAAAAAAATATATTGTGGAAGGTTGAATATTTCATTCCACTAAATGTTACCTTACTGAAAAGTATTTATTTGAAATAAATGCTGCCAGTGGGCGTATATTACCTTGCCTGGCAAGCTATCTTACTTCGTTTACTCAAGTCAGACTTATATCGTGATCAATTAGTGTATACTATAGTAATTAAAGCCATTTAGTTTAAGAACATATATGATAAAGGGTATTATAAAAGGCTTATATTGAATTCAAGAGTAGAATAAATAATTATACCAACCTAAAAATCATCTCTTAAAGAACTATAGTCTAGAATATACAGGTCCTTACTATTAGATTTTCTACAAACATAATTTTTTTTTTTATATAAATACTCATTACTCATATCAAATTTGAAATATACTTATTTAATATAATTATTTACACTTAGTCACGTACGTCAATGATTGCCACTGAATAGCATTCTCCAATTTAAATTTATTGTTTACATATTATGTCCACACCATTATATTATTTGATATATATTCAATTTCAACGATGAACTGAAATATATTTTTTCGAATATGTACTTATGAAGAGGATTGTGGACGAGTCTATAACGTTTATATTACTAGTGTAGTAAATTAATTTTTAACCATTACTACAGACCACTCAAAATGGTTATTATATATTACCTCCCCTTGACCACAAGTCTTAGGAATCAGCCATACTCCAAAACCACACATCGAGTCTGCTCTCATTTTTAACACATCAAAACCCACATTCGGAAATTTTGAAATACTCATCAAAGTCGTCTCTTCATGTCTAATTTTGAATATAACAATCAAGAGTGTGTTTTTTAAGATAACCACATCCAATGTCTTTCTATATTACCAAGTAAATTAAAGAGTTACAATATTATTAGTCGATAATAAATCAATGAATTCAAACTATAGCAGATTTTTTAAATTCGACAAGTTTTTTGAAAAGTGCAAATGAATTCCAGTTCGTACGATTTCACTACGACGACATATGATCTGGTCATATTCCCAATCTCTACATAGATTCTAGATACGTGAAATTATGCAGCTGGTGTTGACTGCAGCCTATTTGAAAATCTAGGGTTTCTCAAACGGCGTAGATCTTAGTCTTACCTCGTGGACAAGATGATTTTACTAAGCCATACTTTTATAGTTATATGGTTCAATTGCTTTCAATAAGTGTACAGTGCTTTCTTTCTTTAACTTGGTGAATAGACATCATTTTTATAAAGAAAAATACAGCAATGTTTTATCCTTTATTTCAATATATTAAATAATAACATATATAGAATATTTTCAATGTGGAAAATAAGTCAATAACATAAATTATCTACTACACAAACTTAAAGCAGGTCTACACTGTTATCCTGGTTTCTTACTATGAACTGGTTGGAGGCGATGGGATGAGAGCAATACAGAACAATAGGTTCTAACATACAGTGTTTGTTACCATGAATTGGATTTTCTCAATATAATTTTAACAGTATATGCACTGAACGTCCTTGAATCCCACCAACTGATCAATTGCGAACATCTGTGCAAGATGTAAATTTATTGATTAAGCATATACCAGTCATTCTGCTGACTCGACCTTGTAGCATCCCAAACAGTAAGAAACCGTCAGCCATTTTTTCAAAATACAAAATGTTTTGGGTGAAATAACTTTATACCGAGCATCCATCTGTAACGTTTTCTAAAATCGATTTAGATATTTCTGTATTAATGCTTGATACAGAATATCAAGTATGTTTATCAATAGACAAACAAACATAAATCATCCAGTAGCTCAGTTGCCACCCAAATTTTGTATTTTTTCTCATATAAAACCTTACAGTGTACATGTATCCAGTTTTTACACATTCGAGGTTTTAACACTCCTGCAGATTCTAGTTGCAACACCAAGGCAGTAACAAGGCTGGACGTGTGCACGACATGATTGCATTAACTGAAACTCTACCTTAGCTAAAGATAACTGCCCTAATCAGGAATTAAGTCCAAACGCTCCTGTCAGTGAGTTTGCTTAAGTTGCCCGTAATTCAAAGTCCTAATATAGGAAATTGCATTCTCAGACCTGCTGGTGAAATATAATCAGAAACACACTTCGAAAGCATAACAGTAAGTAACTATTATATTTTCTCATGGAATTGTTACTTGTCCGTTCACAGAAATACTAGCTGTATCACTAGCACGATTTAAGTCACTCTTATTTAACAGTGATCAGTGCATTTTACAACCTATTAGGTGGTAAACAAGACATAAATGGCAATTACACCAAACGTGAACCAGACATCCAGACAACATATCTTCATACAAGAGACATTTTCATTCGTCATGGTACCCTGAAGCACTAATCCATTAAAACCATCGTAGAACTGTGATACAGCGGCTTCAAGCTTTTAAACTTTCTTCAACTTGAAGCTCAATTAAGTCTATCAGCTTTACTTGTCCCTTTCCTTCACCACAATATATTCTTTTAATAGAGTGTGGTTGTGATCTATGAGAGTTGGGAATATCTCCACGGTCCTTTAATACTTTCGAGATCATATAATCCAAATCTAGAACTTTCGATCCAGATTTTTTCCGCGGTGGAAGAGAAATATTTTGTTTAACTTGTTCCTGAGTTGTATCATTAGACACGTTACTGTTATCTTTTGGTTCTGGAGCAACTGGCGAGCTATTTCTTGAAGATTCTGGTTCATTCATACCAACTACATCAATCTTTTCATGTTGTGCGATTTGATCTTTCTTCTCGACTACCATTAAAGAATTGAACTGGCGAATCACAGGTCTGCCCTCAGGTTTAGGCCGCTTCGAGTCAGATGGGCTATAGCGAGATTCATCCATAGTTTCGACATACTCTCGTTTTAAACGGATAGGGTTATCTCCGCTAGGTTTATCTTTTCTTAAACCAACCTCTATAGAATCGTTAAAAAAATCCATGAGACTAGTACGAGTTGGGCAATCTGATTGGCTGAGATATCCGACGTCAAATCTACCTTCTGGCCTTTCGTTACTGGGATACGAATACGCCATCGTTGATTGGTTCCTTGGCGGAAGTGTGTGCAGTGAATGATCTGTGGCATGGGGTACATTTCCAGCAGGATTAGGAAAAGCACCGTATGAAGTTGTAGGAGGGCTATGGCGGTGGTATGATGTATTGATTTGATTATTATCCGGAACACTGTATTTTTCTTTATAATTTTCACAATCCCTGAGAATACGTTTTTTCACTGAGAATGCTGGATATCTATAATTATCATACGTCCTAGGTCTAGTATCTATTCCCGAATTACCTGGTTCATATCGTATTACCGGAGCACTATGGGTTTCTCTCTGATCGTGGAAATGTCTAGAATAACTGCCATAATCATAAGCTTTCGATAGACATACCGCACTAGCCTGCTTCTCATTGGCTGATTTGTTATTTCGTGGTTTAAAACTAAGATCGAGCGGTTGATCCTTGCTTAAATCTGGCGAATAACGATCCATATTGCACCTTCCCTTTCTATAGATAAGACAGCACCAGCTGAAGTTTATCCCTCTTGATCTTAGAAATACCCCGACAATTATAATCGTACCATACTTTGTCTGTTTTTCAATGAATTGTACCTGAAAAGATAAAATCATAAATCCATTAATATATTGTAAAGGAATGTTGCATTATGAACTTCCAGGTTCAAAGGTTACCGGTGCATCTTCAAAGATCAAAGGTTACCGATGCATCTACCAGGGTCATAATATAATACAATGAATCTTAAAAGGTCGAATGATACAAATGCATATTTCGAATTCAAAGGTTACAATAATGCATGCTCAAAGTCGAAGGTCACCAATTCAATTATTACAGTCATAGATTACTAATGCTTCTTTAACATTCACAATCGCCAATTCAAGTTTTGCAATCAATACCCCAGTGGGGTCTGTAGAACATGAACGGGTCAGGGTAATTTTTTCAAATTTTACAATGAAAAAAGAAAATACATATTTTCACTAAACAAATTGCTATCAAGCCACAGTAATATTTCACAAATCGACCCTTGTAATAGTTTGAGAGACTCAACCAGATTATGCTTATCTCTTACTGTCCCTCTGACTACAGTTGTACATCCTCTTACTTCAAGCACAATGTTAAAAAATTCAGATTGTGAACTGAGCATGTCCGTAACTCTGGCATTTTATCTCGGAGTTTCACACATGCTTATATAAATACATTTAATGTAGTTCGAAAAATCATACGTTACGGTGTTTCAGAAGCACGATTGATCAAAATAATTTCCAGAACAGAATGCCAGAATGACTTCTGAAAATTCCAGCGCATAACACGTTATAGTTTATCAAGTCAAGTTAGCTTTACATCAAAGCATACATGTAACATAATTTATAGCAAAAAACGATAATTTATTTGAATTAATGCGGTCCATTACTTGTGTATATTACATGAGTAATGACACCTGAAAAGAGGCCACGTATGACAGTTGTAACCAGGCCAATATCGAATGTTGACCTTTAACTAGGTTGTATGATGTCAACAAACTTCGTCCAGAGATGACATGTTATGGTTCAAAACACCGCACTCGTTTATTCGCACGCAATATTTTCATTAGTGTAGTCTTGGTCGATAGAATTAATATAAGGTGATAAGACATATATCAAAACTTACAAATATAAACTTTAGTTTCGTTCTTACATTTCAACAAATGTTTTTAGCCACCATCACAATTTCATGCCATTACGAACTGTGTCTTACACTTTGACTCCAAATGTTATCTTTCTTGATTGACTCGTTCGAAAGCAAAAACAGACAGGGGTCTGTCAGACTGTGCATTCCATGATACAAAAAAGTGGCTATTGCAGTCAAGGTACAAGACGAATTCGTAAAAGCTTAAAATTGTAAAGATGACACAGGCCTATGGTAGTCGAAGTTTTATAAGGAGACTTTACTACGTATCTCCTTTCTTAAACGTGTTATGTTTGATAAATGTATATTTAGAAGAATAGGGAACTTGGCAGTTTCACATATTAAGAGACCTTTGGCACATCTCCTTTCTCAACCCTTCTAATATGCTTTTTACGTATATAATTATAATTTATAAGCACAGAACCATTGGAAGTTTTACAAAAAAGATTGTTCGTTCGCCTTAACATGAAAAATATACTGAGTGAGCTAAATGAAATATGATAGACAAAATAGAATCGTTATTGATTTTATCATCATAATTATTGTCCCCAGTCACCGCACTTTTCATTTACAATTGATGACGTCAATCGAGAAACAAACTGAGATAATCATCAGCATGAATCGAACGCGTCTTTCAAAAGGGGATTACCACTCCTGAATGATTAACATTCTACAAGTTAAGTACCTGATTGGTTCAAGTGTCTGACTACCACTAAGTCCACGGACTCCCATTCAACTAGATGAGCCAATGGTTCATTCTATGAGCCAAGCGAACTGTCAGCACACCTACTTTTTGTCTATTTCCCAAGAGTTTAATCATTGGAACGTCTGTTTTCCCATGTAGTCTATAACCGGAAGTGACGCCTGACTTAATTTGACTGTTTCAATAGTTTAACTCGTAGCTTTTTGATACCACATGATTTTCAACAACCCTAATCGCCTAATCAACATGCAGAACACATATTTACGTTTTGTTTTGTAAATATGAACACACGACACATCTGGTTTTTTTTTATATTGATATTAGATCGTGGTTAAATCGATGATTATGTCTTATTTCAAAAAGAAAAAAAAAAATCAATAAAAAATGTTGTAAGTATATTAATCCATTATCACTAACAATAAGTCTGCAGCTTCTCTTAGAATTAAATAGACAACGAAAATAAAGAAAGTGGGCGACCTATAAGATACATTTTCAATCAATGCTCTAGTACTATGTCAGTAGGGCACTGTAGCCTTTTTAAGTACACTTCACAATAACGATCAATGTCCGGGAATTATGTCACTGATCTATTATAGAAACTAAAGTATAAATCGATTGTCGTCAAATTTATATTAAATTTATAACAACTAAACAAGGAAGTTGCTGAAATTGTAACGAGGGAGTAAATATTAACAGCCTTTATACCTCACCTTTAACGTCTGGTGGTTCCAGATTCGAATCAATTATATGAAGTAAGGCAAACTAACACCAGGATTCAGAGATATAAGTGTCAAGTAGTCTGTGTGCTAAATACATACATCAAATATAGCCAACCTTTAGTAAGCAGCAAATTACAAGCATTTCCCTTGACCGCGTAACACAAGTTTGACACTAGAAACTATTTAGCAGCAAATAAACGATGAACCAGTGGTATCTACTTACTTTCAGTCGCTCAACAGATAATCAAAGTTAAAAGCAGGGGCTTTGTGCTTGAGCATAGCTTCAATACGACAGTTTGCTAAATTTATGAAGCCGCTATACTTCAAAACCTCATATCGATCGAAAAGACCTTCACCTTAACTGAGAACATTAACGGTTGTTAATGAGAAAGTTAAGGACAGCAAGTTTTTGCACGGCCTACAAGCTTCATTAAATCCATAAAACAAACATGCGTGCAGGAAATGAAATGAAATTGTGTTTAACGTCCTACCCTTTGCACCAAATGGGTTGATGATGACAGAATGCAATGATAGACATTTTACAAAACATTCGAGGGATCTTTAACATGCACATGTTGTAGAACAATGAGCCTTGGCTTATGATCCCACCAGAACGACAGGTGCTTTTTCAAACCATCCCCTCCCGACCTGGATCACTGACAAAAGAAAACCGAGATGGAAACTACAAAAGTTCATCTCGTGCTTTACCGGGTTCGTTTCCTATTTAAAACGACATGTAATCCATCGTTATATTAAAAGATGTAAACTGTATTGTTAAGTGGGGTGAAGTAAATGTACGGTGCTAGACAGATTACCAACAAGAGTTAACAACATGGCATCACACTATCAAGAGTACATCCATCCTCTGACGTCAATGCATTTCACTTAATTTGCCGACTCAGCGAAAATTCAAATTTAACTTGAAGTATATTTTTTAAAACCGTAATCGGCTCCACTCGATAAGAAAAGTATAGCTTTCAGCACATTACTTGACAAGCTTAATCCTAGCTCAGGGCTTTAGGTTGATGTAAATGGAGCACTTCAATAAATTTCCTTAGATTTAAAACAGGACTTTAATTATTTACCGAATATAACCTCAACTGACATTTAACTTCATTTCGTTAGCCCTGAAGACACAATTTTAGCTTTAATTTATCAGAATGTGACAGTTTAAGAGACCGTAATACATTTACAATACCATCATTTACAAATACCATACATGTTTATATTTTACTTTCTTATGAAAATATTTCATTGTATTCACCTAGATGTCTATGTATCGAAGTTGTCATAGCATGTGTTTCATCATCGCAACCACCATTGCACTGGAATCGGCTTGGTGGTACTCAGATAAAGACGTCATATGACGGTACGGTACTTAGAAACAAAGGTTCTAGATACATAACGAAAAGAAAATCTCGGTTGCATTGTGAAATTCATAGCCTTTATTGTACAAGAATACGGAGGGGGATATCTGTCATACGACACTATCTGTGACACTATCCTGTGTCATACTATCTAAAACTGCGAATTGTACAGGCCTGTTAATCCATAAGAATAAAAATAAACTTGTTTTAATTTATATCCATACTTAAATTTCTGTTGTAATACCTTTCATTCTCATCACTATAGAGCCTAAATATTGACTTTTAATTTGTTTATATTTTCATTTTATATTGACCGCAGCTCGAAATCGTACATCGCAGAGAAATTTAGAAAATTTGAAGTAGATCTAGAAGTATCAGTTCTTTAGTTAAAACAACGGAAATCAAAGATAAGTATAAAATAATTAGGTTATGCGGTCCACTCTTATCCTGTATCACTGTAGGTTATGTCTGTACCTTTTTTTTATTTTTTGCAAAAGACATCGGACCGGTCACTGTTCCTCGTATATTCCTTACTTCGAACTCTACCCAATTCTAACATTATACCCCGGTTAGCTAATGCAGAAAGAGTGCGCTCACGTAATAAAGGAGAACTATTCATTTTGTGCTATGGCTGAACAGTTTGCATTGTCTTTAGGCCCAAATCATAATTTGCATATGCCTTGTGATAAAACGTTGATTGTATGCTAACTTCGTTGAATTGGACGTCCTAATTCAAAACTATGTCAAGTTAATCCGAAACCCTCTGACTACTTCTGCTTATTGACAGCTGTGGCCTGTAATACGCCCAACTAAACTTCTAGACAATTTTACACCTGAAAAGATGAATCTCTGCAGCTCCAAACCGCTAAAAATTCCTTACAATTTTAAACCACCATATATGCCCCATGCATTTCGGTTGGTGACATTTTCGACTTATGTCTGCCAAAAATTCTACCCAATGGATATAACTACAGTATTTCCATCTGTTCAGCTAAACTTGAAAACCTCTCTTGACTACAATCCGACTAACCTGCTTTAATGCTCTGGAAATCGCAACATCTACAAACCACCTAGACTTCGTCTATTTAAAGATTTCAATTTTCATATAGATGAACCTTTTGAACTAAGACTCTTTAACATTTATATACCTGAGTACAATGTACCGCTCTATTATATCAGTCAAGATAAGCCGAAAGGTTTCGGACTAATGTTATCAGATCATGGATATCATTTATCAAAAAAACAGGTTGGGGTAACTCTTGATGTTATATTTTTCAACTTTATACCACAATAAGCTTGTATCCTTGAGTTTTTATTTCAAATATAACTCTCTTCGTATTGAAAAATTAAAGGGATAGATTCGCCATCCGTTTGACCAATAGTTCTTAAATCTCAAAGCGGAAATTTGTTTTAGATATATTTATAAGTAATATAGTCTTAGTACTCACAGTTCAATGAGCTTTCGGAATTTCAAGTCAATACGATACGGGTATGTAATGTGATTATTCATAGTGTATTGATAACAAGCATAGAAAAATATACAACCACAGAGAACTAACACAATTTACAAATACTCCACATATAGCTTGTTCAAAAAATAAATTTCATTTCATGTAATACACAAGTTATATATATTTAAGTAATGAGTTACTCTTAGAACTACAAAATAAAACCAATAACCAAGCCCAACCTTACCTTTCAACGTGTCGAAACACTATACATCAATATAAATCCTATTGCTTATGCTAGCAGTTTTCTCAATTTTAAATATTCAATAATGTTTCTTTTATATATACCAACGAGTAGAGCACGTGCCAGTATTCCTTTCACCACTCGGCGTGTTCTACTTATGGTAGGTGATTTCTGAAATGGCAAACAGCTGAACTGGCGAGATAGGTTGCTATTTATAGAAATGAGCGCATGTCTTCACGTAAGTCATCTAATCATCATTTCTTGTTGCCATGGCATTTTATTTAACACGCTGTTTCACAGTCTCAATATCTTATACAATCTCACTTTTAATATTCTATTTTATATTTTTCCACATATTGGCGCCTACATACACATGATTTGACATAAAATTAAGATCATACTACCTCGCACCGACAATACCTGTTATTGGGGTGACCATGTGAACTGAAAGGTACCATCATTTCTAAGTCAAGACGCTGGACGACACAAGATTATTTCCTGGACACTATTAGTGCCAATGATACAATCGAGATATACTGACTTGTCTTTGTCCAAATTACCAAAAGCTATATATCTATAACAACAACACTTTGAACACCTGTCAAGTAACACTATACTGATATCTCAACCTGATTCTCTTCGATTACACCATTAAAAAAAACCTTGAGAGAAATCACGACGGAATGAAAGCAGTTGTATTAGTTGTTTTGTGGCAGACAGTGATAGTAGTTGTATGTTTCAGACAGTTATATTAGTTGTATGTTGCAGACAGTTGTATTAGTTGTATGTTGCAGACAGTTGTATTAGTTGTATGTTGCAGACAGTTGTATTAGTTGTATGTTGCAGACAGTTATATTAGTTGTATGTTGTATTAGTTGTATGTTGCAGACAGTTATATTAGTTGTATGTTGCAGACAGTTGTATTAGTTGTATGTTGCAGACAGTTGTATTAGTTGTATGTTGCAGACAGTTGTATTAGTTGTATGTTGCAGACAGTTGTATTAGTTGTAAGTTGCAGACAGTTGTATTAGTTGTATGTTGCAGACAGTTATATTAGTTGTTTTGTGTCAGACGGCCATAGTAGTTGTATGTTGCAGACAGTTGTAGTTAGTTATATTGTTGCAGACAGTTGTATTAGTTGTAAGTTGCAACAGTTGTATTAGTTGTATGTTGCAGACAGTTATATTAGTTGTTGTGGCAGACAGTTGTATAGTTGTATGTTGCAGACAGTTATATTAGTTGTTATAGAATGTACCAGACAAGCTCATAGACTAGTATGTATGTTGCAGACAGTTGTATTAGTTGTATGTTGCAGACAGTTGATATTAGTTGTATGTTGCAGACAGTTGTATTAGTTGTATGTTGCAACAGTTGACTTTTTAATTCTAGTTGTAGATGTTGCAGACAATTGTATATGAAATTGTTGCAGACAGTTGTATTAGTGAAATTGTTACAGACATATGTATTGTTACTTGCAGTTGTAGTAGTTACTGGCAGCTGTAGTAGTTATATTGTTGCAGACAGTTGTTAAGTCCTGGTGAAAGAAAATTTAAATATTCAATTTCGGGGCGCTCTTGTACAAATCTGGACCGTCAAATAGCTGATAGAATTACCAAACCAAGCTCAAGACTATCATATACTGGAGAAATAGATCAAGTGTATTTCTTGACTTGAAACATTCACCTGAGCCAGTTAAAGCACCGATGACCTTTTAAATATCAAGTTCTTTGTGTAACGAGTTTAAGATAAATATACATAATAATATACGATGTTATAAATTGAAATTATCCCACATAAACGCCCAATAAACCACAAAATTTCTGCGAACCTCTTTACAATATACAGTCAATATACCAGTCAATGACCTGTTTTGGCACAATGTTTTTTCTCAACATTATTCAAGTTCTGTACGATAAATGTCTGCACATGTTTGTAAAAAGTTCAGATATGTCAGCGACTTAAAGTTGAGAATAAAAAAGGAAATTTTAAATTGACAGGTAAGAGTGAAAATTCTCATAAACCTATAATAATGTTCTATGCAACTGTTTCAAATGGAAAAATCTCGACATCACGAGAATTGGCATTCTTACCATTTAACTGCACCAAAACACACAAACGGAAGTACAAAACTTGGCAATCACAATGAGGATTAGTCTCAGACGCTCAGAGCTGCCCATAGACGAAGAGGGACAAAATGATAGAGGCTAACTAAGGACAACATATTTTCATAACGGAAGGCAATGAGAGCAAATATAGAATCAAGGATACTGGTATTCATGATATAAGGAAGCGATAATAGATGTCCTGTTTTTCATTATCATGTACAAATATATAATTTAAATGTAAAAAATACTGCTTAAAATATCTCGTGTTAACTTTCTCCCGCTGAATATGGCTTCCATCCCTACACTTTCCTCCTTAATAATTTAACCATTTTGGTTCGGCGTATGAAAACTAGGTTGCGCTGTTCAGATTTGGCACTTTAAGAAATCTAGTAAGCCACAAATAATACATGTATGTTGATGCTTACTGCTTTTAAAACAAAGAAACAGTAGAACAAAACAGAATTTTAAACTCTGTTTTTTATATCACCAAACTGTCAATCTTTATATGAAATGAATGGTGGATACAATAATTGGAAATAAAAATGTGGCGAGTTTTTAATTAATATCAATGGTTGACATAATGGTTTGCTCTATAACTCAATAAAAGGACCTCAAACATCAGTAAACCAGATCAGATCGTGAAGGCAAATGCATCGAGAAAAGATTAAGAAACACATTCGGATTACCACTGATTAAGCTTAACTCTTTCAAAGGACTTTACTGACAGGACTTTGACATTAAAGGTAAATCATGGAAACTAAAATCATAATCAATAAACAGACAATCCTAGTTTTTTGGTGCTGGGCATGGATGCTGGGTTTTAGCACAATGACATTAAATTTAGCCCAAATCACAAACATTAGCAGAGAAGAAAAGAGAGCCACAAGTTAGGTGGTTAATGTCAAGACCGTCAAGTGATGTCTTACAAAATGTCAGAGAATCCCTGAAGCCATAAAGGCAGTCATTACATGAGAAAAACAAATAATGACCATAAGCTATAAGAGATATTGTTACACAACATGATCCTACTTTTTACAATACAGTTCATTCATAGATTAATTGGATTAGTAAGAAGTGAGGTCTTTAACATGCTTGAAATACGTCCCTATTACCTATTTTTACCCAAGGAGAGCTAAATATATCTCAAGATGTGACAGCGACGTCTAAAGTTATTATACCCACGTATATTATGTGATGAAATTTTTATAATAATTTGATCCCTGACCGAATTTTTGATCCCGTTTTAGTATTAATTTAGATCTTCTTAGAGATTAGCATAACAAAAGATTTAAGTGATCTACAATACGGTAATACCAAAATAGAACAGGGTTGATAAGATACCTGTAAGGTAGTAGTAAATGGATTGTATAAAGGTTTTCCCAATAAACACCATGTTATTGAACCAGACTGATATAAAAACAGAACCACTCCAAATACTAACTAGCCCCTACATCTATACCAGCAACTACCTAGTCTATGATATCAGCAACAGTGGGAAGCGAACGTTAAACTTAAAAATTCTCATCAACCAACCAATTGACTATCCAATAAACTTGCAACCCAACAAGCAACATGTTTCCTCATCTTTTTAATATGCATTAGGGACAATGGCAGAAAAATGTTTGCACCATTACAATTTTCAACAAGACGCGAAGGTAGCTAATGTCTTTCAGACAATGACAGCATAGTTCGCTTGGTGAAAAAGGAGACTTCTATATGGGAGTTCTCTTATGAAAATAAGACTGGTGCAAACCCATCTTACCAGTGTCCCTAATGCACAAAACAATTGAATAAAAACTCTTTACTATTCCTTCATTATGTTCCTAGGTAATCTTTAAAAAAAATGTTTCGTTACAAAAAAAAAGTGAAATCTTATCCTCTTGTTGACAATCGAGTTCGTGTGGAGACTTCATTAAAATGATGAAACGTGACGCTTGATGACCTTAATATCAAATGAATTAAACTTTAGTTTTTCTTTTAGTTTTTATACTTAAGTTGACCATATCCATAGATACCAAATTCTATATAGTGTGATTTAATCTAAATTGAATGGACAAGTTAGTCATCCTTTTTGATCAATCGTATCTTTGTCTCAGAGACGATAGTTTTTTTTTTAGCTAAGCAAAGTTTACACTTTCTAAATTTAAATTCATATCCGTCTATAATTGTTCACGTTTGAAGGATGAAGTGACGACTGACGAGACGTTTTCTCTGAAGAACCTACCATGTATAGAAAAAACATAAATAGAAATAGAAAGTGAAATTCCTAGTTCGTGGCATTTTTGATTGAATTATGCGATTAACGTACATTTCTGGTAATTTAAAAAAATCCAATTAAACCCATGAATATGGCGAACCAATCCTTTTAATATCGTGAGTGATAATCGTGCATATACTTAATTGAATGCGTTTATCAATCATGCCAAAGTTCTTTGAAATCATAATAAGACATCGATTTGATGCTTTTTTCAAAACTCTTTTAGACATCAGAGTTAATCCTTTGAAGAGTCAACTTATATATAGGACCATATCGTTACAGATGAATTTGATTCAAGAATCCGGAATTTAGGGTACGATTAAGCGAGGAGGGAGATGGGTTGGTTTAACGATTCTTGGTAGGCTAATAGTGAAACACATTAACTTATTTTATAACATACAAGCATAGCACAAGGCGGAATACGTTCTGCATAAACCCGCATAACGATGCTATTGTTATAAAGGTCAACGACCACGGTAATGATAATGACCTGCTCCAGCTAGAATGTATTCAGGTTATTGACACGAGAATGTCTGTGTCCGATGTGCTAGGATGATTCAAGCTATTTTACCTCTCGCCTTCGATCGATATGACTGTTTTATCAGTTAATGCATTGAACAAATCCATTGCGACTTTTTCGCTTTTATGAAACTAATAATCCTTTCGGAATTCCGCAGAAAAATATGTTAGCGACGCCTTACAGAGGCAAACGGTATTACAAATCTAACATTGAATTAACCAGTGTCAACATCAAATCTTCCTACGTCATTTCCTTTTCAAAATGGTATGTTGAACAAATGTAGCCTATAACAATCATTATGCGATATTATTATTTGTTCAGCCTCGATGGAATAAAACTAAAGGGAGAAAGCAAATTAGATTCCAAACCTTAAACGTAGTCGGTGCCTCCTGTGTCTACCAAATATAAGTTGTAAGTGACAGTGATAAATGACAAATAAAGTCGGTCAGCGACCTCAAGGTCAGTCCTTACAGCTGAGTTATAGAATGACGAAAAGTCATGCCCGGGGTTTTAGTCAACAGGTCATGACCTTTCGGGTATTACAGCTGTGCAGATCAAATCTAAACATAAGAGTAATTTAAGAATTTAGATTAAGTGCTTGACCGATGATGAACCTGACAGTATGGTCAGTCTAGACCAGGGTTCATTCACGGGACACTTGTTATAATCGGACGTCATAGACCATGATCGGGTATCATATGATTACATCATACAATCATGTGCACTATAACACAATGTCAACTTGACGTGTCTCTAAATAAACACATCATATAGAACATTCATTTTATCTTCTGCCCGACCCCGTTTCAATCATACGATCAGTATATTACAGACGGTTTAATAGACATTTTTTTCTGAAATTCTGCCACCTACAGCTGACGAACACTGTAAAATAGACCGCACAACATTTTGAAATAAAACGAATCTATAATTAATTAGACATTAAACATGTCAACCAAGACAAAGTGCCTCAAAAAATAAGGTAAAGCATCTTAATATACCCGACTGGTGAACAATGGAAAGCCAACATGCATAACAATCAGTCACTCAACACATCAATAACTCTTTCTATGTAGATTAGTAATACATCATACATGTACACTTTTTGCGAGATAAAATTGTGATGACTTTGTGTTTTTTTTAAAAATTATTTCACTATTTTGAGGTAAGTTACCATGGAGATGCATAATAATCATTACAGCTAATGAAAAGTGAAGAGAAATTTCCCGCGGCTATTTCGTGTGACAAGCAAAGGAGTCTGTAAAGAAAGTATGTAACCGACAACGCTCTGGGCAATGTCAATTTGACATACAATAACTTTATACCCCATACTGCTAAGATAAAATATATTTTCGTTTCTTTCTCATAAATCTCAAAATTTAATGTACCTATTTTTGGCGTCGTATTTGCTATAAACAACGTTAAAGTTATATTCTTGTATTGTTTCGAGTCCAATATCAAGCTAGCTAAAACAGTGTTTCTAATGAATAATCCAGGTATTCTAAAGTTATTAAACCGTATGACGACATAGAAGGGCTTGGGGAATCGGTTTAAGTCTAATCCGTTTTGAAACGCTAAATTTAGAATACATGCTTTATCACGTGACCAAATGACATCATATGTGACTGGGTATGCCAAATACCTGATTGAAGCAACGCATTCTGAACCTAACAAACGTTTATTCCAATCTGCTACATAATTTTATGTATTGTCAGATTGCATTTCAGAATGCAGGGGAATTTGGATATTACCTTTGTGACATCATTTTTGCGAAAGCGGCCATCCAATTATTCTACCATCCATGAGTCATGTTATGAAAGGCATTGTAGCCTCGACAACGATGCATTAAAGAAATGTTGAAGACATGAATTTCTCTCCGATAATTGTAAAATTGCTTCTTAAGAAACGAAAACGTTCAGTCTGAACTGGCAAACTAGCCATCTCCACGTATAATATAATCAATGGATCAGGGACAGTTACAGGATATTTTCTTTTTGCTAGTGGAAGTTAGGAATGTGTTGTATATAGGTAGCGATTGTATGAGTCTGGCCCGATGCCCCCACCCCCCTCCCACACACACACACGCACACACCTAAACACATCAATCCCACCCTAACAAATAATCGCTCAATGACATTTGATCTCAGAGCTCATTTCGTCTAGTTTAATGTTTCACGCTCTACCACCTGATAAAGTCAATATTGAGACGAATATTAAGCATCGTAAATAAAGCGATAGTGACAGTATACTAAGGCTACAGACATGACTAATTAATAATCAATAATTATATCTCGTCATTGAAAGTCATAATTAGAAAGTGTAGGAGTCCTGGTCATTTCACACATGCTCACACCTGAGCATCAAAGTTCAAAGGGTCATGACGTCATTTCTATACAAGCTGACCTGGGTTTAGTAAACCTCCACACATTCTATATAATGCCGATTTTGACAATCAGTTGATATTCTCATATCGTTCAAAACACTATAATTTTTATTCGAGCTTATTATAACCAGTACTTCCTATATTCCTTAAGCAACGTTTGGATCTATACATGATTTCACAATCCAAGATTCTCGTCAGATTTGACTGTATCAAATGGATTGAAAATCGAACTGCCAAATTGTAACAAATTGAAACGAAACATCATTCATATTATGAACAATGCACTGTTGCGCAAATCTTGCGAATTTCGTAAAAAATACCATTGAGCAACTGGTGGTCGGAACATTTCCGATACAGACAAACAATGAAGTACGGAAGATCATAATTTAATTGATCAATTACTGTCAAAATGGTGGATGCTTCGAAATCAAAATTAGTCTTTCATGACATCAAACAGAAGTTGGGCTGTACAGATTACAAGTAATGACCATAATTAGACCGACAGAAACGTGGGTGGCAAAATGATTACAACATTAAATTAATCATGATGTTGGCATTTGTAAAAATAAGACATTCACATTCGGCTTGCAAAAATATGACTTCGGCTTTATGAAGAACGTGAATATGGACTTAAATATCAAATTTAGTCTTGTAATC
Source organism: Nipponacmea schrenckii (assembly GCA_030562195.1). Classification (NCBI taxonomy): domain Eukaryota; kingdom Metazoa; phylum Mollusca; class Gastropoda; family Lottiidae; genus Nipponacmea; species Nipponacmea schrenckii. Next base: position 19,895,858 of record CM060201.1, read on the forward strand.
AATCATTATATCATGACATTGCAGATAACCAGGAGTCCATTCACTGTTTAAATCTTAACATCATCATAAACATACAATGGGTAATTAAAATCAAGAGATCTGAAACAATTTCCACAACTACAGCATAAACAACTGCTACATATTAGAGCTACTGAAACCCTTTCTATCACCACAGTAGATCAGAAACAACCTCTACCACCGGAGCTACTGGAAGATCTGAAACAACCTCTACCACCAGAGCTACTGGAAGATCTGAGACAACCTCTACCGCCAGAATTACTGGTAGATCTGAAACAACCTCTACCACCAGAGCTATTGGTAGATCTGAAACAACCTCTACCACCAGAGCTACTGGTAGATCTGAAAAAACCTCTACCACCAGAGCTACTGGTAGATCTGAAACAACTTTTACCACCAGAGCTACTGGAAGATCTGAAACAACCTCTACCACCAGAGCTACTGGAAGATCTGAAACAACCTCTACCACCAGAGCTACTGGAAGATCTGAAACAACCTCTTCCACCAGAGCTACTGGAAGATCTGAAACAACCTCTCCAGCCAGAGCTACTGGTAGATCTGAAACAACCTCTCACGCCAGAGTTACTGGTAGATCTGAAACACCTTCTACCACCATATCGATAAATACAAACCACGAAGAGTTGCGAATCTACTGATAAAATTGGTAATTACAGTATGACTGTATTGCAATCTATCACGTGAAAAATAGAATATATATTTATGTTCATGCATCAAGCTAGCTAGAGGTAGCCTAATTGAAATTCACTAAAGTGTTTTGATTCTTCTTTCAGATTCTGTTCGGACTAGTCAAGGTATGGTCCCCTTACAGTCTACAATAAGAAAAGTTAAGTCCATGCAGAATAAATAACATGGCAGATTGAAGTTCAAAGTATCTTATAATGGTATCATGACAGTTTTCTACAGTCTCAATGGGATATTGATCACGAGCGACAGTGAAAAGAAAACTCTAATACTTTTGAGTGCGTAAAGGCTATTTGTGTATAGATTGTGGGCATATCATTATCTAAATCATAATTCAGTCGAACAAGTACAAAGTCATCGGGCAGGAACAGAGCCTGCATTCGACGCCATTATAGGTTGAATGATCTCTGGTGAAGTTATTATTTGAGTGCAAAAATTTAACGATCGAGGTCATGGTATACATATTCGTGTGTCTTTTTTTTTATAAAATATAATATCTCTCAAAGTATCACACATTGTGTCAGGTCAAACAAACAAATGAACAAAAAAGTTTTATCAAAATAAAACCACAAAGGTCAACACAAGCATTTCGATCTCTATATCCCGTTAACTAGTTCAATATGACGTCACGTAGGCCTGTGATGGCATATTGACCTGAATTATTGGGCAAATATATGTTGGTGGACAGTGGGCACAGACGAAAAATATTATTACAATATAACGCCCGATGCAAGTCAGGAAACCTTATGTCAGAATAAATAGGTCATATTATACAGAAGTTATATCGACCTGTTACTAATTATAAAGGCGCGATTTTCATAGAAATGCATCTTTTTGTGTTCATTATACTTATATTTATTTAATTTTTGCAGCTGTATAATTTAAAGGTTCCATTCTCAGCCATTATCCTGTTCTTTCGCGATTCAAAATAAATGGAAATCTAAGCATAAACTCAACATTGAAAAACAAGCATGGGCACAAAGGCAGTCTTTCTTTAGTGCACAATTCTGAACTAGATTCAGTATAAATGTATCACCATAACATATATTCTGTTTTATGTATTTTTAGAACGTTAAGCAAGTATACAGAGAATGGCTAATTCCCACCATAACATTCATAGTTAATAAATAATAACCCTTCGTTAATATTCCATGTGCTCGAACAAGGGACATAAAAAACGTGGTAATATTATCATTCACAATATGAATATAGTTGTACGCCCATTATATTCATTGAATTTATCTTGAACCACAATACCACAAATACGTGTGGGATGGTTATGACCTAATAAACGCTTCTAAATGCTTTATCAAACCACAATTATTGTTAAACTTCTTACCTTAGAGTTTTAATATTCCAAGTGAAATTTTACCTCTATTTTACGCTCAAAATGACCTACGTGAATATGTGAATGTAGTACATTTATACTATATTATTTGTACCGACCCAGCTTTTAGCCAATCAACATTCGTTATTCATGGGTCATATTTAAAACATTGGCTGGCGCTTGACCCGATGTCGACTAGAATTGTCGATTTTCTGACGAACTGTTTAGAATGAAATGTGGTCGATCAATATTAGGCAAAATGACTGGATAACCAAAAGAAGTAAATAGACTATTATGGTCTCTCTAATTACTTTAGCCGACTTACTGCAAGTCATCATGACCCATTCATTACAGCTGCATCTGCAACTACTGGTAATAACATAATAGCCTATTCTGAATTTATATTTAATGTGTCATTTCAAGATGGTTTCACGTGGTCATCATAACCTCACCGCATTATGAATAATAGGATAAGACCACCTAGAATAAAACCAAGTATCCAAAGTTACCAATAAACAGCTATTACTATTAACTGCTTGAATGCAAAAATCTACATGATGTGACTACATCCAGTTGTATTGAAGAATCTATAACCATGGTACAATTTTCTATTTTGCTTTTGTATTGCAATTACATGGATATACATGTCGTATAAATTCCTACGATTTTCTAACTAGCACCGTCTACATTAACACATACAGGTGCAGAAGAGTAGTACCTAAAACTCCATATATTTCATTTCACATAGGTACATATAGTGAACGATGATTTTGATTATCTCAAAAAAAATTGTGGCTTAAATTGATAAAATTTGTTATCTCGGCCTTTTTAATTGTGTGGCAAATAAAATTTGTCACGCTTTGTTTTCGTTCGGATTATTTTTTTTTTTTTTTTTTTTTTTTTTTTTTTTTTTTTTTTTTTTTTTTTTTTTGGGAAGCTCGCTAGCCCAAACGGAAAAAGATAGACTATTTTTGTTTTCACCAATGGTTTTTATATGGGCTGGAATCAAAAATGAATATCTAACATAATATTTTCGCTAACCCGTAAGTGGCTAATTGCATAATATGCAAATAAGATTTCAAGCTAGCTCGGGCCCTAATAGTCGGATCGGTCTGAAATTTACAGGATATAGATAGATAGGCAGCGCAATTAAAACTACATCATCAAAATTTTTTGATCACTTCCGGTTTGGGCGTGGGGACTTCCGGTTTTTTCGTCTCATGTCGGGCGACCCTGCTTCCCATGTAATTCAAGAATCTAAACAAAAACAGTATATTTAAGCTATACTAAATGATTTTAATCCCCTGAGATGAAGAAAAATTAAATTGAATGTTGCGCATGCGCAGTTTTTAAAAATGGCAAATTTTCTTAAAAATTTAATAAGTCCGCCAATTATTGACCGATTTTTATGATTTTGGTGTCTATCAAAACCTTGATACTTTATCTAAAAAATGTTGGGAACAGAATTTTGATTTTCGAATTTGAATTTTTTTTATGCCCGTTCGAATTTTTCAAAAATTTAAAACTCTATATCTCGTGACCTTGACCTTCAATGACCTTGACATTTGAGATGTAGAATGTCCTTGACCTCAGCTGTCTATAGATGTGCTGATATTGCATAACAAATATTAACTTCCGGTTTTATAGCCCACCGAAATCTGACTATTTTGCAATTTTGGACGGTTATATTACACTTTCGGGCTCTAATGTTCGGATCGATCTGAAATTTACAGGATATAGATAAATACGCAACACAATTAAAAATATATCATCAAAATTTTTTGATCACTTCCGGTTTGGGCGTGGGGACTTCCGGTTTTTTATCTCATTTCAGGCGACCCTACATCCCGTGTAATTCAAGAATGTAAGCAAAAACAGTATATATTAGCTATACAAAATAATTTGTATCCCCCGAGAAGAAAAAAATTCCAATTGCTAGTTGCGCATGCGCCATTTTTCCGATAATGGCAAATTTTCTTTAAAATTTAATTAGTCCGTCATCTATTATTTATGCCCGTTTGAATTTTTTAAAAATTTGAAATTCTAAATCTTGTGACCTTCACCTTCAATGACTTTGAAATTTTCCATATAGAATGGCCTTGACATCAGCTGTCTATAGATCTAACAATATTGTTACGCTTGTTCCACAATTGGAGGCTGAAAAGTACCGGAATTGAAAGCTAGCAGGTTAGAAGTTTCAAAATGTTCGAAATCCATGGGATAACGCATAGTTGCCACGCTCGGAGCTGTTCACAGTTCTAATTGTGGAATTTGGCTTGGTATGATTTTAATTTTATCTTTCAGTCTAGTGACTCAGGTCATGATTTACGATCGAAATGTACTGATTGGGCCATATGGTGGTAACATTCTGGGCCATCACCACACGGTTATATTAATTTATAGGGTGCCGAAGTAGTTGTATAACATAATTCTAATGCGTCCATTGATATTTTTTCTGTATGAAAACTGTTTATTCTGCCGATAGTATATTTTCAAAGACACTTGAAGGCCTCGAAAAGTATCAAGACGACCACATCCTTTTACACTTTTATAAACTCGATACATAAGAGGTTGAAAAAATGACATGGAGATGTTATCATGAAATGAATTACTTGAGTGGTAAATAACAAGACAAATGAACATGAAAAAAAACCTTTCAAAACAGGTTTTCTAAATCATTGCAAGTCTGCCTTAGGTTTTTTTAAGAATTCAATTTAGTTATATAAGTACATCATAATATTCGAATATTTCAAGAATGAAGCGCTGACTTAAATTAACACACAAAAAAAGAAAAATCGATAAAAATAACCGACAAAATTATACAAAACCAAGGAATAATATGTTTTTCTGACCGACAATTAACGAGGTAATTATCTGGTAATCCGCTTCACTTTGCATTCAATTTCCTTTTCTTTAAAAAGAACTTATTTATCACAAAAAAGGCAACATGAGTATAGAGTTGGCCATACAGGTTAAATTGAACAAAGGCTAAATATATTGCTTCAACAAAATTAGTAACTTATGTTAAGTGTTCTTATGCTTCTAATTTTTGCATTCACAATTTCTATATTGGCTATTAAAATAAAGTTTATTTGCGTAATGTGTTACTGGCTTTTACTCAAAAGTATATTTGATACTGATTTATACTCATAACTATTTTTGAAACTGGCTGTATTCGGTATTATTATGATAAAGGCTTTAATACAAACGATACTAGAATCGGTACTTTTATGATACTCGTTTTAATACAAACGATACTTGATTCGGTAATGTTATGATACTGGCTTTAATACAAACGATACTGGAATTTGTACTGTTATGATACTGGCTTTAATACAAACGATACTGGATTCGGTACTGGTATGATAATGGCTTTAATACAAACGATACTAGATTCGGTACTGTTATGATACTGGCTTTAATACAAACGATATTGGATTCGGTACTGTTATGATAATGGCTTTAATACAAGCGATACTGGATTCGGTACTGTTATGATACTGGCTTTAATACAAGCGATGCTAGATTCGGTACTGCTATGATACTGGCTTTAAATAACAATTGTGTAAATGGTAGGCCTTTTATATATTTAAATAATGTTCATTTTGACACTTGCATTCATACATGTGGATTTCATATTGGTGCACGTTACAATTTGAGTAAAATTGACTATTAGTCGAAAATGTCGTCATTATATCTCAATTGTATAGGTAAATATACAATTGGGAAATAAAGACGACGTTTTCGACTGAATAGTCAAATCGTGCACCAATATATGAATTCAACATATTATTCAGAACGAAATATGCTGACAAACTAAATAATAAAATTTTCAATAAATACGTGTTTCTGTATACCGACTGCCAAAGAACTTCGCGTTTCTCCGCTTTTTGCCATAATTAGGAAATATTACTATTTAATTATCATTAATCATCAAATTAATTCTCAGTTTGTTATAATGCCTTATAGTTAATCAAGGTAATGATTTTCTAGCCTGTGTATTGTTATTCGGAGCAATAAGCGATTCACCAATTCCAAATGTTGTGACGTAGAAATAATGGTCGGGTTCATGTATATTTCCACGTAGAAATCGATCCCTAATATTTACAGCGTACGAGGGGGGAACATTTCGCTGTCTGGCCATTTCCCGAATGTTATTTGCATAACATACATCTCTTTCTTAGCTCTGCCAAGGAGGGTGGGGGAAGGCGCAAAACCCCATAAATATATTTTCCATAGACTAAACTTTGGAATTAAATTAGACCAGTTTCTCTCAATACAAATATATACAGAGGTTAGTAACCTTTTTAATCGCTTGAATTAATACTCCATATAATCCTGGAGGAAAAAAACATATTATTGTCATAATTTATAGAGTATGTGGGTGTATCTGAAAACAATAAATTATGTAATGAAATATATAAAAATAACTTACCAAAATAAATTGAAATTTTTTAATGTGAATGTTTACCAAGTAATTCAAAGTAAACCAGCTTTATCAAATATGAAGAAGGCAAGCTGACAGCGGTGAATATAAATTAGGCTTAAATGAAATACATACGAGCAGTTAGATAAACTTCACTTAGTAGTCTCTATCATCCAAACTCGAAATGTCTATAGAAATATAAAAGTCTGGATAAACTGGGACCAAATGACGAAATGTTTCAATGCATCATGGGATATGAGTTTATAGAGAAGGCATTGCCCGCAGTTGAACTTTAAACACAATAGTATAGAGGTTAAAGTTGAACGACCTAATAGATCGAGAAACAAATAGATTTGTTTATGAAGAATCCTGGTAGCTATTATCCGGCAGGCGTAGAAGACTTGATAATCTGATGAAGATGTATATATTGATTTATTTGAGGGGTTATATATCTGTACAGTAATGAATGAAGAGTTAAATTAATAAATATAATGACTAGAAGGGTAGACAGCAGTGGTTTTACATTATAATTACGCCTACTCAAACCTTCCCTGAAACTAAAATAACTATTTATGAAAAATCCAGTCTATAATAGAAATTCTTTGTCAGAGAAATCATACGCTATGTCTTAGATTTATCACAAGCCAATTTAATTTGTTTTCTATAGTTATATGAATATGTCAAATTCAATGTCCGGCTTTGGAAATATTACATAATTACGATCATTTCTCTTTCATGGATTCATGCAATTTGTGTGTAAATTATTTTGCCCATTAGATAGGTTTAAGAGCATTTAATGAAGGCAAAGGAAAATGTCCGTTAAAGCTAGAGAATAAAATTCAAATTTCTATCGGGAATTCGAGATGAAAACATGTCTTACATGCTATATAAATATTCTTATGGCCTTAATCGATGTATATTGATGTGTTCGATATATATTGGTTGAATTCGGTTAAGGTCAAACGGTTTTATACAAGTCAACAGTTATCTGATTAAAACTATGGTTATGTTTATCTAATAAAATACCAGTAAGGCCTTTTGTACTATTTAAGACTTCTACTTTACTTGGCATATTATTGTACGTGTTCACTGAATGGTGTGTACTTTCTTTATTAACCCGGCATAGTGCAGAGCAGTAGGGCGTAAAACTCAATTTTATCTAATACTGATATACTATTTATGAAAGGGTGAAAGACTGCGTTTTAACAAAACAAGTTATATAGAAAGTGCTAAAGAAACATTTATAAAAAAAACAACACTGTGTACATAGAAGACTTGGTTTAAACAAAAAGAGATATGGGAAAGTCTGTAGATATCAAAGAGAGATAAAAACAAACAAAAAATCTATGAAAAAAAAAATCACAAAATCAAAATAACCTGATCTTGGCCTCGTATTCAACCAAGTCTTACATAATAATATCAAGTTGATAAGATGATATAATATAACATGCAATATGCATCGTGATATACTTGAGCTTGAACGAGATACAGCCGTCTGAATATATATACATTGTCGGCTGATAAGATATCTTTAAGCCTAACTTATTGTTGCCTTTCTATAGAAACACTCGTCTGGTCTTCATTCTTTGAAACAGGTACGTATTGCTGCATTTTAAATACGAGTCTATCAAATATATTTAGACGATTTGAACCAGATCAAATTGACCTTGCATTGTCCTTGTTACATATAGGTGAAACATATTGTATACATGAGCAGAATGTGAAACTGGACCAAGGAATCACGAGGACTGAATTGGTGCCGAGGCCCTTGTTATTTCTTGTCCTGGTTCTTTCCCTCCCAATGTAAATTTCGAGAAACAAAAGCCTGGAGAACATATTCTCACGATTCGGAGGCACCAAAATCTCAATCATAATGTTTACCTTTTTGTTTTTTGTAAATTTATCAATCTCTGAAAATTGAAGGTTTGGAGAGAGGACAATTCACAGAATTTAAGCTACACCGGCATCCCAGTCTAATGATATCTATATGCTATTTGCTGAATGTATATTTAATAATTTACAATATATGTACTCTGTGACCTGGTGCTTTTATTGGGAATTGTCTTGGTCTTATTAGAACACACGTAGCATAAAAGTCACACGAATTTAGAGTCACAACAAGAGATGATTATACCAAGAACCTAAATTGACAGTTTTCTATGGACAATGCTGATAAGCGTGGCATTGCCATTCCATTGATCGTGAGTACACGTATTATCAATAACTGTATATTCAATGTAGTTCAAAACGTGGGCGATATAACCTCAAATAACTATAGTATGTCCACTACTGAATAGTGGTTCTGCACAATATTTGACTTCCTCCTGGACAGTTATTAGATTGACAGTTACCGTGCCTGTAGTCAGACTTGATTGTTCGAAAGGGAAGTATTATTGTCTTGTTTGAAGTACTAAGATTGGTCGGGTGTCAGAAAGATTTTCATACAATCTATTTTTCGGACCCCTCCCCCCTCTAATACGAAATACTTATGTATTATGTTATCTTTTAACTTCACGACACGGAAGCACCAATCTTATCTTTTTGATAATTTTCACCATTTCCTGTTTGGTTATGTGAAATTGCTCTTACAGAATTAAAAGCTGCAAAATGAAGAAGCTTCATTCACCTTGATTTTCAAACTAAGTCAAGTTCCTTTTCAATCAGACAGAAAAAGAAAAAGCATTTCATTGCAAACTGGTTACAGGTACGAAACATCGTGTAACATGGGATGACGGACCAGTTTGCCATCATTGAACAAACGATGTTTACGGTCAAGATAACACAAAATAGGATAGAATAACAATTCTATGTTTATATCATACCGTATCAGCGGACTATTTATAACACATGACGTATAACCAGAAGATAATTTAGATATAACCATGACATCGAATTAATACCACACCTATCTGCTTACACAACCGACAACCAAACTGACAACGAACTGAAAATTGCCCTTATGTTACTTCAAATTTCAGCGATTCATGGGGCACGAGTTCTGTGCAAAATAATTTCACATAATTCGCTCGGCTTTTAGCCATAATATTTGAAGTTTTAGAGTACTCGAGGATCAGCTGAATATAGCAAATATTCGAGTAAAATTCGAAGGGCTCTACGATCTAGTTACGTATCAAAATTATCACTAAGAATTCACTACGATTTACGAGAACCGCTTACGAATACTGCACAAAAGTTGGGAATCGGTTACGATGTTACGAATCAGCTAAGAATATTCCCAATGCATGTACGAATAAAAATGAATTCTTAAATGTAATTTTTTTCTCGAAACTGCAGTCATAAAAAGGCCCCAAACCAACGTAGATCAGCTGTAGTTAAGATTTTCTCTTAATGCTTACGAATTGATTACGATTCACTTATGATGATGAAAAAAGCATAACAAATTACGGAATAACTACACATTTTTGGTTCGGGTTTCTGTGTATCGAATCTGCATCAACATATATTTGTTTGATACGTTACTCCAACCGGTAGGCCTAACATTCGGAATGGCTACTAGAAGTTGAAATAGAGTCAGATTTTTCGGAATAGTAATGACCGTATGTCTATTGTGATCATTGACCTACAATATTGAAAATATTCCAGAAATAACTCATTTCTCATTTCCTAACATTTGCAATAATGTTATTATTTTTCATATTTATACCGTGCATATGACACAAATAAGATTTGACCCAGATATGAATTGGAGTGGTGTTGACAGCGATTAACAATAGAGATTAGTAATATGAAACACCCATATAGCAGTGCTCATGAAGGCGGACAACGTCATGCAGTGTGCAATAAGGGATAAGGGACGCCACGACAACGGCATTAGAATATTTTTTTTTTGATTGAAGGATCTTTAATCTACCTAGCCTGTAGTACACCGGATTTATTTCCATTGCCCAATCAAAAGAACCAGGTGCTTTTTGCCTTGTTAGGTGCTTTTTATACGCCCACATGGAAAAATCATGAACGTATATTGTCGTCGCCCCTGTCCGTCGGTCCGTCCATATTTGTTGTATCCACAATACAGGCTACAGTTTTTATCCGATCTTAATGAAACTTGGTATACATGTATATATTGATGATATCTCGGTCAAGTTCGAAAATGGAAATTATCGCATGAACGGTTTTTGAGTAATTGCCCTTGACTTAGTAAAAACGCGTCAAATTTGGGTTGTATCCACAATAGAGGCTACAGTTTTTATCCGATCTTAATGAATCTTGGTATACATGTATATATTGATCAGATCTCAGTCAAGTTCTAAAATGGAAATTATCAAATGAACGGATTTTGAGTTATTGCCCTTGACTTAGAAAAAACCGTCAAATTTGGGTTGTATCCCGATAAGGCTAAAATTTTATCCAATCTTAATGAAAAATGGTAATGTATGGAAATTATCGAATTTTGAGTTATTGCCCTTGACTTAGTAAAAGCATATGGATGTGATGCATACTACCGTTGCCCCTGTCCATCTGTCGGTCTGACCTTGACCGAAAGAAATAAATCAATTGTTACAAGTCGGTATCTTAAGAATATTTCTTAAAATGGTTATAGCCTCCTGCCTTGCCAAGCTGTGTGGTAGGCAGAAGACAGAATTCCATTGAATGGTCTTACAGGGAGTAGCGCCCCTGCCTTGCAGAGCTGTTGGAGTAGGCAGAAGACTGTATTTCTTTAAATGGTCTTACAGGGAGTAGCGCCCCTGCCTCTTTATTTGTTGTAGACACAATAGAAGCTAGAATTTTCAATAGATTTTAATGAAACTTGGTGTGAACATAGGAATTGATAAGACGGCAGTCAAGTTTGAATTTGATGACGTTTTTTAACCAATGATTTTTTAGTTATTGCCCTGACTTAGTAAAATTGCGTCAGAAATTTTTGTGGGTGAAAAAGAAGCTACAATTTTTTAATATATTTGATGAAACTCTGTATAAGTATTGAAATAGATAAGATGGTTGTCAAGTTTGAATTTGACGGTTTTCCATGAATAGTTTTTGAGTCTTTGCCCTCGACTTCAATATTCAGTGAATTTTTTTTTAGTTATTGCTCAATTTATTATTCAAATTCAATGCTGCCAGTGGGCGTATGTTACCTTGCCTGGCAAGCTATCTTTTTCTTTTTTCTATGCCTTTTTCTATGCTAGGTTCAAAGATCTGCATCATTAACAGTGAGGGTATTTCTTAGAAGCGACCTAGGGAAGCGAGTTGACAAAAGAAGAAGAATTTACATAGTATATTAATGCATGACAAAATAGAAAACAAATTAGTTGGCAATTAACCCAATGGTGAAATGATACAGAGGAGATATGGCACGAGTGAATCAGAAACGTATTATTGGGAAATGGACCAGTAGAAGATGACCTTGTGATAGGTTAGCTAAAACAGGTATTAGCACAAATGAAAATCATTCACATTTTTGGATTAAAATTGATGTCTGATTTAACAAGTAAAACTAAAATATATTCTTAAATTGTCTTTTTGTCCAAAACAAAAATTGATCACAGACCAAATATTTCTTACAACATACGCCAAAATTTCTTTAGAAAGCAGGCGTCGTAAAATTAGTAGGCCGTAGGCCTCTATGATTACGTTTTTGTCTTGACATGTCATTTTGATGGACTCGAGTTTCTTTGGCTGGGTAACTGTTACAAAATATTGACTTGACCGGATTATTAGCCAATGAAATTCCCGGAATTTTATATAGCGAAAATCGTGATAGCTACGGATTTTATTATCATAGGAAGAAATGTTTCTTTTTACTTAAAAATTACGTCATACCCTGGATGACCTCTTAATGAAAATTACAGTTGTTGTAGACATCACATTAGTAAGAAATAAACCAATTCAGATTTGTTGATTATAGCAGTGACACCAACGTAGTGCACTGTATGACTGGAGATGAAGGGTAACTAATTAACACAGTCGTTAAACCATTATTCATTTACCAAGTGTATTTTCTATTGAATCGTTCATATAGCCTCGTCTGGCCTACTAGCATAGGCTACATGACACTTTCCATTTGAATAAATAGAGTAGGTTGTGCACCAACAAGCAGCAGATACCAATTTCCATACCAGTTTATCTGACTATTTGATGCAAATTTAAATCTACATATGTGGAACGTTTGACAAAATTAAGTTAAGGTGCTATGTCAAGAGCAATAACTCACACATTTTAATAGAAAATGGCATAATTTGAAATAATTGAAGATCTCATAAAGATACATTAACAAGCTGTTTAGACTAAGACATTAATTTATCAAAGGATTGAAAGCACCAATAAACATAAATCTTCTGGTCTACAAATTCATTCGAAAATGGCATTTACACAAAGATCTACAGAACATGGCGAGAATCATTGAACCCGATGGTATTTCTGTCCTATTATACTAGGTTCAATACATTGGAAAGACGCCAAGCTCATAAAGGACTAGACTAAAACCATTCATGATTTGTTTAATTCAAGTCTACCCTGTAGCCACTATCACCCAGATCTTGAAAACTTGCCATTTTGAAGTCATATTCTCATAATATGGCAATATGGAAATTTGGTGCTGACACAAAGCAGAATTCGAACCATAATTCACCCATGTTGCATTCAGAAACAACCACATAGTGTCATGGCTCATCTACAGTTGTAGGGTTCAAATCAGATTGACAAATTTTGCACGCCAAATTCCAGTTCATTATCAATTCATGAAAATTCGGTAGCGATTCAAAATGTTTCGGTTGTAAACTTGTCAATGAGTCTTAAATATTATAATAATAATAAAACAACCACATTATAAATAAGATATTTTCTAGACAAAATGGCCTATATTTACCTCTGGTTAATATAGACCACCGAGTGTTGCCTTATAGTTTCAGTTTGCATCTCAACTGCGATGCCGTTTTTGAGACCCTGCAGTAGACGTTGAGAAAAGTATAGAGAACATTTAAGGAAGAGAGGAATCAGATTGGGATAGAACAGATAGGGTGAATAGAGAGCAGGAACAAGAAGAGCATAGTGAATAAGGGAAAGGAATGAGTACAGTGACAAAACATGCGAGAGTAGATAGGAGTGGAAGGGACAGTAGAACCATAGTCACCCTGAAAGTTGTGTGGAAATTCAAGGGAACAAAGAAAAATGTGGTAGAGTTGAGAATGTGGTAGGGTTGATGATCAAAGAGACAGGAGATGAGGAATGTGGTAGGGTTGATGATAAAAGAGACAGGAGTTGAGAATATGGTAGGGTTGATGATAAAAGAGACAGGAGTTGAGGATGTGGTAGGGTTGATAATAAAAGAGACAGGAGTCGGGGAATGTGGTAGGGTTGATGATAAAAGAGACAGGAGTCGAGAATGTGGTAGGATTTGATGATAAAAGAGACAGGAGTCGAGGAATGTGGTAGGGTTGATAATAAAAGAGACAGGAGTCGAGGAATGTGGTAGGATTGATGATAAAAGAGACAGGAGTCGAGGAATGTGGTAGGATTGATGATAAAAGAGACAGGAGTCGAGGAATGTGGTAGGGTTGATGATAAAAGAGACAGGAGTCGAGGAATGTGGTAGGGTTGATGATAAAAGAGACAGGAGTCGGGGAATGTGGTAGGGTTGATGATAAAAGAGACAGGAGTCGAGGAATGTGGTAGGGTTGATGATAAAAGAGACAGGAGTCGGGGAATGTGGTAGGGTTGATGATAAAAGAGACAGGAGTTGAGAATATGGTAGGGTTGATGATAAAAGAGACAGGAGTTGAGGAATGTGGTAGGGTTGATGATAAAAGAGACAGGAGTCGAGGAATGTGGTAGGGTTGATGATAAAAGAGACAGGAGTCGGGGAATGTGGTAGGGTTGATAATAAAAGAGACAGGAGTCGGGGAATGTGGTAGGGTTGATGATAAAAGAGACAGGAGTCGGGGAATGTGGTAGGGTTGATAATAAAAGAGACAGGAGTCGGGGAATGTGGTAGGGTTGATGATAAAAGAGACAGGAGTTGAGGAATGTGGTAGGGTTGATGATAAAAGAGACAGGAGTCGAGAATGTGGTAGGGTTGATGATAAAAGAGACAGGAGTCGGGGAATGTGGTAGGGTTGATAATAAAAGAGACAGGGGTTGAGGAATATGGTAGGGTTGATAATAAAAGAGACAGGAGTCGGGGAATGTGGTAGGGTTGATGATAAAAGAGACAGGAGTCGGGGAATGTGGTAGGGTTGATGATAAAAGAGACAGGAGTTGAGAATATGGTAGGGTTGATGATAAAAGAGACAGGAGTTGAGGAATGTGGTAGGGTTGATGATAAAAGAGACAGGAGTTGAGAATATGGTAGGGTTGATGATAAAAGAGACAGGAGTTGAGGAATGTGGTAGGGTTGATGATAAAAGAGACAGGAGTAGGGGAATGTGGTAGGGTTGATAATAAAAGAGACAGGGGTTGAGGAATATGGTAGGGTTGATAATAAAAGAGACAGGAGTCGGGGAATGTGGTAGGGTTGATGATAAAAGAGACAGGAGTCGGGGAATGTGGTAGGGTTGATGATAAAAGAGACAGGAGTCAAGGAATGTGGTAGGATTGATGATAAAAGAGACAGGAGTCGAGAATGTGGTAGGGTTGATGATAAAAGAGACAGGAGTCGGGGAATATGGTAGGGTTGATAATAAAAGAGACAGGAGTCGGGGAATGTGGTAGGGTTGATAATAAAAGAGACAGGAGTTGAGGATGTGGTAGGGTTGATAATAAAAGAGACAGGAGTCGGGGAATATGGTAGGGTTGATGATAAAAGAGACAGGAGTTGAGAATATGGTAGGGTTGATGATAAAAGAGACAGGAGTTGAGGAATGTGGTAGGGTTGATGATAAAAGAGACAGGAGTCGGGGAATGTGGTAGGGTTGATGATAAAAGAGACAGGAGTCGGGGAATGTGGTAGGGTTGATGATAAAAGAGACAGGAGTCGGGGAATGTGGTAGGGTTGATGATAAAAGAGACAGGAGTCGAGGAATGTGGTAGGGTTGATGATAAAAGAGACAGGAGTCGGGGAATGTGGTAGGGTTGATGATAAAAGAGACAGGAGTTGAGAATATGGTAGGGTTGATGATAAAAGAGACAGGAGTTGAGGAATGTGGTAGGGTTGATGATAAAAGAGACAGGAGTAGAGGAATGTGGTAGGGTTGATGATAAAAGAGACAGGAGTCGGGGAATGTGGTAGGGTTGATAATAAAAGAGACAGGAGTCGGGGAATGTGGTAGGGTTGATGATAAAAGAGACAGGAGTCGGGGAATGTGGTAGGGTTGATAATAAAAGAGACAGGAGTCGGGGAATGTGGTAGGGTTGATGATAAAAGAGACAGGAGTCGAGGAATGTGGTAGGGTTGATGATAAAAGAGACAGGAGTCGAGAATGTGGTAGGGTTGATGATAAAAGAGACAGGAGTCGGGGAATATGGTAGGGTTGATAATAAAAGAGACAGGAGTCGGGGAATGTGGTAGGGTTGATAATAAAAGAGACAGGAGTTGAGGATGTGGTAGGGTTGATAATAAAAGAGACAGGAGTCGGGGAATGTGGTAGGGTTGATGATAAAAGAGACAGGAGTTGAGAATGTGGTAGGGTTGATGATAAAAGAGACAGGAGTTGAGGAATGTGGTAGGGTTGATGATAAAAGAGACAGGAGTTGAGGAATATGGTAGGGTTGATGATAAAAGAGACAGGAGTCGAGAATGTGGTAGGGTTGATGATAAAAGAGACAGGAGTCGGGGAATATGGTAGGGTTGATAATAAAAGAGACAGGAGTCGGGGAATATGGTAGGGTTGATAATAAAAGAGACAGGAGTCGGGGAATGTGGTAGGGTTGATGATAAAAGAGACAGGAGTTGAGAATATGGTAGGGTTGATGATAAAAGAGACAGGAGTTGAGGAATGTGGTAGGGTTGATGATAAAAGAGACAGGAGTCGAGGAATGTGGTAGGGTTGATAATAAAAGAGACAGGAGTCGGGGAATGTGGTAGGGTTGATAATAAAAGAGACAGGAGTTGAGGATGTGGTAGGGTTGATAATAAAAGAGACAGGAGTCGGGGAATGTGGTAGGGTTGATGATAAAAGAGACAGGAGTTGAGAATATGGTAGGGTTGATGATAAAAGAGACAGGAGTTGAGGAATGTGGTAGGGTTGATGATAAAAGAGACAGGAGTTGAGGAATATGGTAGGGTTGATGATAAAAGAGACAGGAGTTGAGAATGTGGTAGGGTTGATGATAAAAGAGACAGGAGTCGGGGAATATGGTAGGGTTGATAATAAAAGAGACAGGAGTCGGGGAATATGGTAGGGTTGATAATAAAAGAGACAGGAGTCGGGGAATGTGGTAGGGTTGATGATAAAAGAGACAGGAGTCGAGGAATGTGGTAGGGTTGATGATAAAAGAGACAGGAGTCGAGGAATGTGGTAGGGTTGATAATAAAAGAGACAGGAGTCGGGGAATGTGGTAGGGTTGATGATAAAAGAGACAGGAGTCGATGATGAAAGGGACAGGAGTTGAGGAATGTGGTAGGGTTGATGATAAAAGAGACGGGAGTCGGGGAATATGGTAGGGTTGATGATAAAAGAGACAGGAGTTGAGGAATACGGTAGGGTTGGTGATAAAAGAGACGGGAGTCGGGGAATATGGTAGGGTTGATGATAAAAGAGACAGGAGTTGAGGAATGTGGTAGGGTTGATGATGAAAGGGACAGGAGTTGAGGAATGTGGTAGGGTTGATGATAAAAGAGACAGGAGTTGAGAATGTGGTAGGGTTGATGATAAAAGAGACAGGAGTTGAGAATATGGTAGGGTTGATGATAAAAGAGTGGTTGGTAGAAGCATGTTCTTTTAACAAGGGTAAGACATCATCCACACTGTTGGACCGTGACCAATAGTGGCTAATGTGACGTCTTCATTTTCAGCATCTGATTTCACTCCCTTTTCTGTAATCTGACTTCAAGGAACGACAACTCTATATGAGAAATTGCGTCTGATTGGGCTAATAGAGAATTGAATCACTTTATCTAGAAAGCCGATTCAAACAATCACATTTATTGTATAACAGCCAACACTGTTGTATCTGACACAGGTCGACAATCTCTTTACTAACAGCATGACATTTGCAGAGAAATTATCATACAGGTTATGTTCATATCAACGATAAACAGCAATATATATATGTAGTGGTTGAACTAAATTTTATTGTCATTGGCCATAACGTTTAGGACAGGTTTTATCGCTGATAAGGGAGCACAACTCTATGCAAATGTAATGGCAGTGGAAAAGAGGAATGCTTTGCTTTATCAAAGAATACTTCTTTAGTCTCCCTTAATCCTCGCTCTTCTTAACATAGTTCTCTTTCAAATGATCTAGTAGGTTAAGACCATATTCGTAAAAAACTGGTCAGACTATTTCGATCTCCCTAGATTGATTACATAACTTATTTGAAGGTTTCTTGCGAATCGTGTTTTTGCACATTATGGAGGCCATTGATTTATTTGACTAGTCTGTTCTCATTTTAAACCAATCAAAAAGTAGAAGAACTAGGACGTGTGTCTTGAAATAAATCCAAGATATTTTGGTGAAATGGTTTTATTGACTAGTTACATGACGTGTTTGTCTGAACAATCGTTACCTATTTACATATCTCAGCACATTCACATCTGCTTCTTTCCTTTTTACTTTCGCTACACCCATAATGTTAGAATGGCGAACCTATTCAAACTCCCAGTTAAATAACAAGATCCATCACAAAGCTGTAGCGTTGAATCATCTACCGGTTACTTTGGGGGTTGGGGTTTATAAAAAAAATATTTATTGGTATGTTCCAGTTGCATGTCAGTGAACAATAGATTTATAATTTAGATCATTTTTTGTTTTGTTTTGTAATTCTATACACACATAAAAACAACTGATTTTTATCAATATATCTTGAATGTAGGTCAATATTCCTGGGCTGTAGACATAAATAAACCTTTTTATTACACGAAATCAATCGTTTTTCTATGATGACGTCAGAGATAAATCAATAATCAGCAATATGATAAGAGAAGTTGTTTTAAAGCGACAGTAATCAGTTCAAGGGCTTCACGAGCAAATTAAACACAGCAAATTATCTCTTGTCCTACTTGATGTTAGGGGCCGATAAACCCAAATCTGATTTGTCATTTCTAACGCTGTAAAGAAATAAAAGATGGTTTTGAATGAACAGAAATGCACTTTAGAAAGACTGCTTTTTTAAACTTTTAATTATTATTTACTGTAGCCTTCGGCCTTTCCATTAAGGATTGAGTCATTTTTCGAACCATGTCATGTGATTTGATTCCATTCTATCCGTCAAATTAATGCTCTAGTCATTTGAACAGCAACTAATATAGTAATATCAAATGAAAAAGGCAACTTGATATTAACTATAATATATTAATACAATTATGAAATTTTTTTCTCTGATATTTTTCATCGTTATAATTACAATTAATAATGGCATAATTTTCTAGACGGCTTGTCCATAAAGAGCTCCAGTTTATTTCGTATTTAATTTTCTACTTTCTATACGAGTCGCTCTGGAGAGATTGTAATCAATAATAATATACATCCAGGGTCGAAACAATTGTCTTTTTTGTTGTCTTTGAAGTCATTAAAGTTTTTCATCGCAACGCTTTTGTTAAACTTCTAATTTGAATCGTTTCACCTTTACTGTAGACATTAAATAGGCGATATATTTACCAGACATTATATTCATTTGCCTTGGATTCGCGGTCTTGGCAAGTCTTTTAATTTTTTTCTGTAAGTTTTTCAATCTTCAGTGAGTATCTGATCTTGCCATAAAAGACATATTTCCAGCTCACAACAACTGACAGTTCTTAATCCTGCATAAAAACCACACAACACGCAAAACGTAGATTTAATATAAGATAGATTGTCATCTGTAAAATTAATTTCCTTTCATGTACCGTAACGTGTAGACAGTTAGTCGACCTTGACACGTAAGTTAAAAATAGAAGGTCAAATGAAAGATGATGGATATAATAAGAATTGAAACTGTTGATGTACTTTATACGTGCATTAGCTGTGTATTAATAATACTACGATGCAATAACAATTAACTAGAGAAATTAATATTATGCACTTCAAACAAGTAAGTTCCTTTAATTCATTAATCCTAAGCTTGAAAGACAAGAAACACTGTAAATAAAAAATAAAGTGTCAAGTTTAATTTCCATATAGACTGCCGTAAAACATTTAGTTAGCATTATCCGTATATACAAATTACTAAATGGAATAAAAACTGAATTATGTTGTTTAAAGTGCTTTACATTTTTTGTGAAACAAAATTTAAAGCAAAAAATAATGTACATGTTTCCATAAAACTTAGTTATTATTATTATATTAGCAGGTTAACATTCTGCTATCACAAGAAAAAAAAAAAAAATTTATATAGATCTAAACGATAAATTTCGCTGGTCTGCTATCAATAATTGACACCTTTTAATTTTTTTTTAGAAGTTTAAGATCACCCTAGCTAGACAACCAGAAATACGTGTACACTTCAACTATTCTAAAGTAAACTCATGTTGCTCATATCATAGTCGAGAACTTTTTATAAGACGGACCGGATATCGAAATGTCTGTTTAGTCAAACTTTTTTAAGAAATATTGAAAATTTAAGGAAATAAGTCGGGTATAAGATACCATTAACACAAAAATTCCATCTCTCCAAATTGAATAATTTAATAGATATTCATAATTAATATAGCAATAATATGTGTCAAATTGCTGACTTCCTGTAAGGCAATTTTGTTGGTTTAGATAGTTGGGATTTAACACCACCCTGGCCATCATTATAAACAGTTAAAAGCTTCAGTTACAACAACGGGTAAGGTTGAAATATCCTCTGCGTACAAATTACCATACATTTCAGTGCCCTTAAAACACATTTTCCAAATTCAGGCTTGCTTTTTGATAGTGGTAATTTTCCTTTAACTGAACTAAATTGATTCCTATAATGAAATAGAGCGCTTGTATGACTTCTTGCGCGTGTTCATTAGAAGGAAATAGAGTTACAATGATAAAGATTCAACCTACATTTATCCAAAGGTGAATGAAATTGTTCTTTTGGAATTCAATGTAGGTCAGTAAAAGACTAGGTTAGCTTGACATGGAGTGCAACCATTCTGAGCCACAACTAAAACAAACTAGTTGATTGATAAGATAACCTAGATACAGGTCAGGTTTTAATTTGACGATAAACAAGTGTCCGATGAAAAAAAAAACTTTCAAAAATATATTTATCCATACCACAAATTCAGAAACAAAACAAATGTTGTGAAATTTAAGAAAGAGAAATCATAAAGAAACCTTTAAACGCTTGTCATAAATAACAATCCTAAATGAAAAAGGCAAGCAGTTTGAAAATGAAGACATGAAAACAGGAATACTTATAAACATGAACAATAACAAAACATTTTAACTGTTAAAATAGTGTTCATTATATAAATTGAAGAGGGATATTAGAAGAAGCATTATAGAAATACCACTGTTAAGTGGTGCTCAATACATCAATTGTAGAGCAATATAGAAATACCACTGTTGAAATAGTGCTCAATACATCAATTGTAGAGGGATATAGAAATACCACTGTTAAAATAGTGATCAATACATCAATTGAAGAGCGATATAGAAATACCACTGTTTAATGTGTTAATTTCAATTGTAGAGAAAATGAAATACCTGTTAAAATATGCAATACATCAATTGAAGAGGGATATAGAAATGCCACTGTTAAAATAGTTCAAAATCATTTATTGTAAAATAGAATACATGTTTAAATTGTCTATATCATTTGAAGATAAAGGAATACCACTGTTAAAATAATTCTAAATACTTTAATTGTAGAGACAGAAATACCACTGTTAAAATAGTTCAAAATACATCAATTGTGGAGTGATATAGAAATACCACTGTTAAAATAGTTCTAAATACTTCAATTTTAGAGACAGAAATACCACCATACATCAATGGTAGAGTGATATAAAAATAGCACTGTTGAAATAGTGCTCAATACATTAATTGTAGAGCAATGTGGAAATACCACTGTTAAAATAGTTCAAAATACTTCAATTGTAGACAGATACAGAAATACCACTGTTAAAATAATTCTAAATACTTTAATTGTAGAGACAGAAATACCACTGTTAAAATAGTACTCAATACATCAATGGTAGAGTGATATAAAAATAGCTCTTTCAAAATAGTGCAACAACAGAACCAAAATTCGTTTGTTTAATGTTTTAAGAAACGGGAAATCGAAACAACAGAGGTACAAAAAGAAGCAAACGCAGTAACCATGCAACAAAAACATATCAATCAAATTATGAGCTGACATCATACAAAAAACTGTTATCATAAACGAATATGTTTTCCTTAGCTAAAACTTGAAATACTCCAGGATCCTGGGTATCCGCAGGTCCTCTACAAAACCTCTCATTATACGTGTAAAAGCATATCAGTGCATAAAAAACAGAGAGTGTTAGAAGTACATGTATATCAGTTTCCAGGATTAAAAGAAAAAAATGAGTGCAGAAATAATCGATCAATATCATCTATTCAAATAATAGGAGCAAAACCATACAGCACACTTCAAAATATGGAAACCGTTAAAAAGAAAGGAAAAGTACAAAAACATAAAAACACGGACAAAGAGCAAGCTAAATATAAAAATATAAAAATGATAAGTGAAACCCTTAATTTACAATTGAAGAACGATCAATTAACCACAAAAATAACATAGACAAGAGGCAACTTAGTTTTCAACATGTCTTGCTGTTAGGGTAAGTAGGCCCACCCATTGTAATCGCACAAACCATTACCAGTAAAGAAACAAGCGATCAAATTGTCGGAGTAAACACACAATGCGTTGATTACTAGTATATAATGGATAACTACATATTTGAAAACGCGAGTAGCACAGGAGAAGGCAAGAATTCATTTTATCATAGCTTATATCAGGTTAAAGAAAGATGTAGAAAAATGTAGAAAAACAATGATAACCAAAGGTCTGACCAGCCGTTTGGAAGAGAAACAACTTCAACCTTCTATAACTTCTTCAAGAAATCTCGTTAAAAACTGTCCAATATGCCACATGAACGTCTGGCCAATACTTAGCTTCTGTAAAACAGTTCAATATATATCAGAACCTGAAAATTTTGAACTAGTCAAAATGAAAGTAGATCCCTACATGTTTATCAACATCCGCTTGACTGAACACAAAACCACTATTTTGTAGAATTAACCTTCCGCCTATCAAACCACTCATTATCGCTCAAAATCTGAAAGGAAGTGCAATTTCAGACATCAAATTCCAAAACTGGGAAAAAATTAGTCAAAAATGGGCATGCAATAACCCAAAAGGATGGGAGAAATAATTTCTAAAAATAGCACCATAAACTGTTTTATTGGTCCTTTATACAGAGCAGTTGGAAATCGGATGGAAATTAGGCTAATAAAGATGTCTTCTCCATTGAGCAATCCCCGACATCATTAGCCCAATCACGCATTGAATTGTAAGTCGTTAAACTCCATTAAGGTCTTCTAAATTTCAAGCTTGTAGCAGTTGAAGGGACAGTTGCCATTTATGTAAACCCATCAAAAACTAAAAAGTATGTTTCAAAATGAATGTTCATATCCCATAAACTCTCCAATGAAGTCATATACAGATCCATTGATGGAATGTTTTAATGGTCAGAACATATTGTGAATAGAAATTATGCCGGATTATGGATGGAAAATTAAAGGTTCATTTTTAAAGATTAGAGTTGAAGTAGAGAAGAAGACAAACACGCAGACAAACAATCATATTGAAGTGTATTGTATAGAGCTACAGCCTCTTTACATGTCAATTATAGTTGTGAAATGAAATATATTTCATTTAACTTTACTGACAAGAAAATACAAAAATATCGTGTCATGAAATTTCTCTAATTAAGGTAAAGAAAAGACAATAACCTCACAAACATGTCATTAAAATAACAGGTCATTGAACCAGGTATTTAAAGAGATTTGCAATAAAGCATGAATATGGAATTCATATGAATGTCCGGATATAGAAAGCAGATTTAAATTCAAATAGTATTAATAGGGAATTGAGTGTATGTAGGCTACTAATTTTATTAAAATACTCAGCTAAACAATTTGTTCTTACCAGGTAGATTATTTCGTTTAATCTTACCATTATTAGAAGTCGATTCTGGCAAGTTACACTGTTAAACTGTTGCATTATAGTGACCGAACGAAGACCGGTTTCTCCTACTGTACGAAGGCAGACTGCTTCCCCCTATAATGAGCATAGTTTGAGACCTGACAACCGATCATATTAATTCTGGTCAATCAAATCCATGCATGCGCAGTTAAGTAGTTTTCCGCCTTTTTTTGAGTCAACACCGCCATATTCATTATCGTCATTCATGTAAGTGTATAGAGCGTTTAATCCATTTTTCATGTAACCATTTGTATAAAGCCATAATCCCCACATAGTGCGATTTACCCTTCCACCCCTTACATGTTTGTAAATGAAAAAACCCCCCCCCGGCATTTAGCCTATGAACCTCCTTTAAATAAAATATTAGATTATCGGCCTTGATGATGACGCGACAGAAGGCAACAACTGTGCTCGAAGGCGGTCGATGAGAATGGTCGGAATGAAATTTATGTATCCATTAACATCGTCTGCATTTTGTACCATCGAAATAAAATAGTTACAGAGAAACATCCACTTTCATTTTGTTCTACCATCATGTTTTATATCCGCTGGAAATACGTGGTGTTGAACAAACAGTTCTGGTTTAACAGTAATTCTACCCCTTAGAATGGACATAACATTGTATGTTTCAAACTTTGCCAATGAGAGTCTTATATTTATGACATGACTTAAGAAGAGAACCTATTCACGATAATTCCATGTAATTATTGAAAAACGCTGCTTTTATGGATGATAGGATTCTGTGTGTATATTTATGACACTAAGTGTGTCAACTGGTTATCAAAGACTCATTTTGATCATTCCAAGAAGAGATAAGGACGCAATCCTAGTGAAAGACTATTGTTCCCCTTGTTACTAAAGCAACGTTTGGATATATACATGAACCAATGTATATGTCCAAACGTTGCATTAGGAACATGTTTGTTCTCACAGATTGAACGCACTGATTACCTGGTTGTAATTATGTAAAATTATGTTATACAGTTATCGAAAACATGAAAACACAACCTGAACTCTAATTTATATCTCTGTGTAGCTAAAATCATCCACACAACCTGTTGGATACCTGTATAAACACTATCAAATTCAACAAATTTGTTCACTTCTGATTAGGTTTTATGAAGCTTAGGTTTCTTAAGCCTTTACCACAAACCTTTAGTTCCTATTTGAAAAATCTGTATTTTAAAAGGGTATGTACTAAAAAAATATACATTTCTAACCTCTGTTTATCGTTACTTCTAAAACTTCAAAGATATATTGTTGTGCTCTGTGCAGATTATATCCCAGTCAATTCTCAGCTCTTAGTCATACACTGAAGTTAATCAATTCATAACCCAAATATCTAGAGCAAATTGACATGCCATTCTTTACCATGGACCAACATTTTATCAGCATATGATCTAAAATAACATTTATTGCATAACTGTCAATAGACGGCTGTGAAATACAGTTAGGGTTATTTAATTTATAGAAGTAAAGGTTGTAACATTGCGGTTAAGCGATGCCAAGAAATCACAGGTACTATTATGTTAGCATTTCAAACGGGAGAATTATGAATATTGCGCTAAAGAACATTAATTGTATAATTGGAAAGGTGAAAAGAATATTACAAAAGGAAGAAGGGGTAGTCTTCTATGAACTTAGATTTTTAATTAGGCAAGGTTGAATATTTCTATTATAAATCCTATGAATTTGAAATATGAATAAGTGAAATAGTTCAATAAATTATGATTTATTGATATTATTATCATGATAATAGATAAACAGTTAAAACTTCATAATTATATCTTACGATAATACCAAGGTTCAACAGTCCCTATATTGTATTTAAACCACTGGATTTCAGACAACAGACGCGATGTTCACACTGACGGTTTATCGGACTAAAGTATAATAACCCCTCAACCTGTGTCAATACTATCATTGGCTATTCTGATGAAATAGCAGAATTTGAGAAAGTGGGTTATAAAAAGTATAGGTAATTGACTACTCTCTTTATCACGATAAGAGATAGCCTAGTGTAACCCTCTTCTTCAGATAAGCCGCTATAGATCCTTGACTATTTCAGTAAGAATTGCTATTAAAGTAAAACCTTCGTGTAATTTAGTCCATGGGTCGGTGTGTTTTGCATTTTACGTATGTACTTAATACCACTGTTTTACTAAAATATCTCTATTTGCAACTGCCCATTTACGTTTTATTACAGAGAGCAAATATTAAATGTGAAATACAAAAGGGGATGCCGTATAATCTATAAAAATACATTAGCATTAGCAATGACGGTGGATTGTATATAACGGTAAAAATTTCTAAACACTTTAGTGACTGTTCATCCAACCGGCCGAGTATAATCTATTCGACTGTTGGCATAACACATTTTATGTGTCATGTTTTCATAAATTTTATGACACGTAGGTCTATATTTAACTAAGAAATAATTGAAAAAGCCTTAGAATTTCTTAGTTTATAAGATTATTGATTAGTTTTAAATATTTATTAAATTATTATATTATGTTTTATAAAAATGACACAAGGTAAGTTCATTGATGGCAATTTTTTCTTTATCATGCTAAGAGGTTGTTTATATTTAATGATTTACAAAGGGAATGTTGTCAAATTTATTGCTTGGCCATTATAAATGTAATAGAAGAAAGGTCGCCTTTATCTATAACGTATTAAAAAATTGTTTATTGTGTTCTATGTTGACGAGTTATGTTGAACACGACCTCCGTCACGTAAATATAGGCGATTGGGTAGCTGTCCTTAAACTAAGCCACGTAATATGTTAACTTTACCTTTTATTGTTAAAGAGATTTAATAGAGATATTCAAAAAAAATAAACAAATTACATGTACATGGAAATGATATGAATGGAGTTTGACGAACTTTATTGGCTTTTGAGAGAAATTTGCCAGTCGATTGTTGCAGAATCTTTAAATTGCACAGCCTTTTAGCACATTGTTCAATCCGAACGAATAAATGTCCATGTCAGCCCTCGCACCGGCATCACTAGATTGAAAGAATAAACGATTTGTGGCCTAATGGATCTTCCAATTGAGGATGAGATAAACCATTTGTTCAACTATACATGCAAAGAATATTTTGGACATATATTTCGACGGAACGTCATCTGGTATGGCTTTTTTTCTACTCGTCATTTTTCCTTACAACATTTGCCATATGAGATCATTCTGTTTCTTGACATACTAGGACATCACCAAAATGGGAATATCCTTCATGTATACATGGAATCTACCCTACCCCCGTTGAAATCTTTGTAATATCATATATATGTATATAAAGAATGTATATGGAAGTTACTGAGGATTCCTAGCATTTTCAAGAGGACACCATTCAATATTCTATACCCTCTAACTAATCACTGCCAGTATAGCTTGTATAGTAATTTCCCTGAAGGTATTCACGGTTTTCTATCTAAGTTAAGTCTCATGCCTTAGTTTCAGCTGTTATCTAAGAACCAATAATATCTCAGACTAGAACTGGTGATAGTCTCGTGGCAGCGATCCAAGAACTTGTTAAATTGTAATTGACAATCCACGAACTAGTTGCCTGTAGGGGCATGTGGTGTACCTGTCTGAACATCATGCCAGTTCATTCAAAAAAACAGGATTGCGACGTGAATGAGATAATTAGATAAAGATTATTACATTTGGCTGGAATTTTGAAGAGGTTATTTTACTGAGGGCGTTATTTGATTATTTAAAGGTACACTACAGCTTCAGAAAAATATCACTGATTCTCTCATTTGTTCTTTTAAAATGGCGTGGTGTACTCTTCTAGGGTATCAGTAGGTTACCCAAGAAGCCTTCAATATGATTTCCTTCAACTCGGTCTCTCCCTATCAGTGATGCAGGTCGGAGGATCTGACGTGGAAAAGGTGTCTTATAGTTTGGATGGGGTAGTAAACCCATAAGCACATTAACGTTCTTAAATAAACAGCAGGTGACACCACATCTATGATGAACGTATCACTTTCATTATCGAGTTTAAACGATTTACAGCCCTATTTCCCTATTCCGTTAGAAAGAAAACTCGACTCTAAATTACATTCACTTCTGGTCTTTTTTATCAGTTTATTTTCCATAGAGACTGGGAAGTATTTCCAATTGGAATTAAATTGGATTTTATATTTTAGTTTTATATACATGTAAATATAAACATATTTTACAGAATAGAGCCAATAGAGCTAAAACTCATCATTCAAGGTCGGAATGTTTGGGATTTTGGTGGCTACCAGATCTTATGGATAGTTTTGGAACGATAATAGGTCGTCATCTGGTCATAACCCCATAATAATATGATATATGCGATTTTCGGCGCTGTTTCCGCCTTTTGGAAAAGAACTTCATGTATAAAGAAATAGAAATCAAAATGCCTAATATGATGTATTTATTAAGGGAATTGTGCAATCTTAGTAAATTTCTAGTACTTCTGAAGACTTTATATATATTCAAGACCAAATCAACCGGGGAATTCCCCTTTAATTGTAACTAATAAGTCAGTAATGAGATAGACAGTAATAGATGTACAGAGTGGGTGGTAGTAATTTGTGACTTGTGATATCATTCTTTAATTCCCTATATATTTAGCTGACTAACCATCAAGAATTACAAGCTATATGTGTACATTATTATAGGACTTACACCACCAATACATTTTATACTAATGATTGACGAATGTATAGTCAGTATTTTCAGAAGTCATCTTCCTTCCTTTTTACATTTTGGAGTAATGCATGTCTATTTTTGTCTAAATTTGGATTTTGATTTCTGAAATTCAATTTTTTTCCCCAGATGATCAGAGTTGTACATGTGGAAGGATTAGGATAGAAATAGATTTGTGTGCAGTGACAGTCAAGCTGGTGTTGATAAAATGTAGCTGCCTACTTTTAGTCTTTTATCTTGACTAGCTGAAGATTTTTATGGTCATGATATATTGAATTTTTCCCTCGAAACTTACAGGTTTTCATGTGACATGTTGACAAGTTTCCAACGAAATTTCTGAAAAAAAAGTTATAGAAAGTGATTTAACATGGAAACAGATGGCCAATGACTTGGCGAACTTTGTCAATATGTATATACCATTACAATTTCTCATTTCACCTCTGTGCACTTTATTCCTGTACTAGCATACTAGTAGTAATGAACTCGTCAGAATTATGTCCAATACACAAGGACATGGTCCTGTCTAACATTCAGACCATTGTGCGAATTCAATAAACAGAACACAAATATTTTGATGCAAATTTCAGTGCTGTAAGCTTTTTTATTTATTGTTTACTCATCGATTTCCATGTTTCGTTGGAATACCGTTCCTTCGGGATGAATAGGGAGTAGTAAGTTATGGGATTGCTGTTTTCTTTCAAGAGCCAATAGATAGCAAATAGTTAGGTAAGTTACAAAAGGAACTGTAGTATTTGTTCCTGTCTACAAGGGTTAGGGTTCGAGGAATCGAAAAAGGTTCAGATGACTTTAAACAGTCGTATAGCTTTATAGCACCAACGGTTATAGATAGATAGCCAATTTGTCAAGATTTATTATTAAGCAGTGTAGATTAGACCCAATCTTTGATAGTGTTTTCACGGCGTAGATTTAATTCCCTTGATAGATTGGAATAAATCGCTTTTTAAAGAAGTGTGTCTTAAAAAAATTCCCCTATAAATGGCAAGATGTTGAAAAGCTCATATATTATTCAAACAGACGGTTCAACTTTCTGTACTGGGAATTGATAAGGATGATTGTGAATGAAGGAAATCTTTTAATCCTGTACCATGTCTACATGAACAATGAGTTAAACTCTATTACAAGACTGTCGTCTTTCAGTCTTCTGGTAGACTAATTTATCTATGGAGCTTCTAATCCTTAATCCACTGGAAATTAAAATCAGATACACATATCTGTGTTAAAGATGGTTTACCCATATATATATATATATTCGATAATTGGACCGCTAATATTTCTATCAATCGAAATTAGAGATGTTCTTATGATAGGGAAAAAAACTTGTCACACAAGTCCCTTATTACGATAAGAATTTCCTGGTTCGGTCCGAACAGAAAACATAATTTAATCTCTTTTTCAATTACTTAGAGCGTGCCAAAAAAATGTTGCGTAGTCGTTCTTAAATATGCACGCATGTCATCTTCGTTACATGGGTTCCCGAAGTTTTTCCTCGCTTATTAACGTAAGAATACGTGCTTTATTCATAAGTAACTCCGATTAATCAATTAGTAAGCTTGATTTGACCCTAAACAGTAGGAGAATCCAACTTTAAGTCCTCGGTTGAAATGAATTTTATAATGCACTAAAACTGAATTTATAAAGGGGAACTCCTTTTCAAAGGCTTTTTTTGTTATGTTGTGGCTGCTAATCTGCAATAAGCCGACAAAATACTTATACATGTAATGATTATTTAGCATGGCGTTTTAGATCGAATTCTGAACATGGAGTATTAGAATAACGACGGATTTGTAATTGACATCACCTAAAGATTGTTGAATTGAATTTTAACTGACCGAGGCAAATTATCTCACACTTTCCGGTTTATTTCAGGAAATAAAATTGTGCTGACGTCAGCAAGTCAGATTCAGAAAAATAATTAATAATAACATATAACAAGAAGATAATTATCACTAGCAAAAAAATAGTCCGAATGAGTCTGTTTTTACTCTTTAATTCTGATATGGATTTTCATCTAAGATGCCCTACACTTTGAGAAATGAAATGAAATTATTGTTTATTATTGTTATCGGTTAGCCTTATTAGACAGCGTGCGATGCAGGAAATCTTGTGAGGACAGAAGAATTAGCCTACACGTGTTTTGTCTTTATCGAAGCAAATAATTAATATTTTAAATTAGGAGTAAAGGTGTAGCGAAAAAACAGTCACAGAATTTAATAAGGATAAAATGTTGTAAATTTGGAATAAATCTAAGGGAGACCGAATTTTTATCCTTATCAACCCATAGAATCAAGCATATAGGAGAACCTTTTGGAATTATACCTCCAATAGTCATATTACATTAATCTCCAAAGATTGCAAAAGCAGCGATTTGATTGGATTGTACACTAACATCAGCCAATAAGAGGCCTCGTCAAATATTCTGTAAACTGTTAGATTCCATTTCATGAATGACTCCATTCGCTGGTGTGCTACCCGATCAAATCTCTGCATTCTGTGATACAAGAAAGTATCATGGTATTAGCGTCAAAATACAATCTGAAGGTCGAAATAGCTTCACATTGTCCTATAGAGCTACCCTTCCCCCCTTAAAAGGGCCAAGGCTATATCTTATGTCTTCTGTGTGCGTCATACTCTTTAATAGCGCCAAACATACTTGTATATAGCAGGACCCTTTGATGTCAGTATTTCGGATTATGGAAGCACTAGTTGTAAGACGAAGTTTAATGTATTGTTTAACTCACAATATCCTATAGTCTATGGATGAAACAAGACAAGCTCTTGTTAAATAGAATAATCTTCCATATTCATCAGTAAAACATTGGGAGATGTGAATGTTTGGTTTGAATTTGGCCTATAGACGTTTAGTTGTACCTGTGGGTAACCGGCCAAAAGCGACAACATAGAATCATCTTAAAGGAATACTCAATGAAGTCAATAAGAGTAGGCCTACATATTGATCAGTTCGGCTTACCACTTGCCATACCAAAAAAAAACATCCCAACATGTCTCCACTGAACTATGAAATTATTGAAAAAGGCTTTTAAGCGTGTTTCAAAATTACTTAGTTTAAAGGGGCCGAGGCTTGATTTGTTTCGGACAATCATCCGACAGCCTCAAACACATGAAATCTTTTGCTTAGCTAATCAGAAATAGCTAATCAGAGCTTACCTTTGAAATTTGAGCCTTCAAATCCATGTGTATCCATAATTATCCGTGTTTGAAAAATCATAACGTCTTAAGAAATTACAAATGGTTCGTCTTGATAATCAAAGAGTTATCAATAGCGGTCATCTATATAAATAGACTACAACGCATTTTCAATTGTAGACTTTGTCAACAGGACACACAATTTTCAGACTGACTGGAGACCAGCCGCGTACAGAACGGAAAAAAAATGAAAAGTGAATTTTTTTGTTTGAGGTAAATTTCAATTGCGATTTTCTTAGAGCTTGAGTATTTCTGAGGACTGTTTGATAGATTGTAACATAGTTTATTATACTATATGATAGTCGTGTAATGCAACTTGAAATCATCCAGATGGATAATCCGAGAAAGATCAATGCCGAAGGTTTGGCCAAAGACCAATTTAGTGTGAATCTAAATTGTTATGCCTGTAAAATAAATTTGTTTCTTTCTTTCTTCCTTTCCTCCTGCCTATAGTCGCTTATTGCAGGTGGGCTTTTAATAAAGATGGTAAACAGGATATACTATACATGTATTTCGACCGATCATATAGCTATTTTTTGTCCATATTCGTTATCGTCCTGAAAATGAGTATTAATTTGCAGTTTGGTTTTCGTGTTATTTCTTTGGTATGGCCAAACAATTTAGTGAAAAACTGCTTTTAGTTTAATTCGGTGCTAATTGCTTATCCATATTTATCCTCTTGTCGGTTATTCTCGTGCCACACCAAATATATTCGAAATTGTTATTTCCGTTGCAAGCACGTTTTTAGTGTTAGTACACGTGGAAAAGACTTTCAAGATAACTTTCAAACCGAGATGATTCTGGACAACATGGATGGGTTCAAATACAGGCCTGTAGTCAAAATTGATTTTTTTTAAAGGAGCAAGTAATATATCCAGAATAACAACGGGGTGGGTGAGATAATCAAATTGGCCGGTTGTCAGAATTTTTTTTTTCTGGGGGCAATCCGCAAGCACCCTGTGACTCCCGGTAGCTTAGGTCATGTTAATATGTCGACGGTTCGCTCCGAAAACTATTTCTGCTGAATATGGTCAAGCAAATCCCGTTTCGGAGACAAAAGTGCCATTGATCATAACGATAGCGAACGTGCTTCATAATACGGTTGATAGTGGCTCTATATCAGAGAATTTTGAATACTTCTGTTAGAATGGATCAAATCACAGGTCGCCAACCTCCAGTTCTTTATTCAGATGAATGCATCCGTATATAACAATGATAAATAGGAAGCTTAAAGAGACATCGTCATCCGTTTTACCAATCAAATCTAAGTCTCAGAAACGGTAAGTGTACAGAATTATTCGCGGTTGATAGTTCTTTTCCTGATACTAAGGCACAGAAGAGAAATAGGGAGTTACAGTGGGTATATTTGAACGAATAATGCGATTTCCACGGATATTAAGTAATTCTGAAGACTATTTACCTATATTTAAACTCTAAATAAACCGATGAAAATGGTAAATTATGACCTTTAAAGCCCCTCTCTTAAAAGTTTTGAAGGCAACATCGGGTTCTTTGTGTAGATGTATTGAACAATGTAATAATCTATTCCATTAACTTACAAGAAGAATAAAAGTTTAATACCACCAACAAAATAACAACTAACATGATATGGATTGTAATTTAAATAGCCAGTTCCCATTGAACCAATAACAATTTTATAAATTTAATAAAAAAAAATTACAAGAGTTCCGTTGCTCTATAGATGAAGTTTAAATATACGCCAATCCAATTGTTATATATTATATATTATGGATGTATTGATTATTTTACTGCTCGTTTATAGCTCTGGTAAAACCCTCTAGTGATTTGTTACAAAGGTACATTGAGATTTTTGCCAGTTTTCTTTCTTCTGGTCCAGCAGGTCGTACAGCTACACATTTCAGTTTACCCGTCCTCCCTTCATATGTTCCAACACATCTGTAATAACAAGAAAAAAATCGGATGTAGGCTATCTAATCAATCGCTGTATCCCTTTTGTCCTTTTTCCACGGGTTGCTTATTTTTGAAGAAGTTCCTACTTCAAGTTTTGGTTTTCTGTAACTTTCAAAAATAAACTCACCTGTGCCACTGTCCTCGAGTTAACCTGGGTAAACTTCTGTCCTGAAATTAGATAAATATGAATCTTAACCCTTAAATTTAATTAGAATAAGACCGAACCTTACCATTGGGTCTAGGATATCAATAAACTGTCCACGGAATGGCGGAATTTTCTCATTCAAAATCAACAGAGTAACAAGTGATACTCAAATTCATTGATTATAAATATATGAAGCTAATAGTTATTTGACAAAATCTAGTAGAATGCTCTAATGACTCTAATGTCAGATTTTAAGATTCGGAGACACAAAAAATTATGAGTATTGGCAAATCTTTGACTTACTATTTCATAAAAGAGACATTGTAAAGTATCTATTCCATCTTTCAGAATGAATTCTTTGCCTGTTCCAGACTTGTTCAACAATACAGCAGAGTCCACCATACCTAAACCAAAGCAATGAAAGACATGACATAAGGAACTGCAATGTCTTATTTACTTAAATGATTGGGTTAGGTCAAGGAACAATAAAAATCCATATTAGCAACAACATTCCAGTGATAATAAATCTGTAGCAAGTAGGTCTATTTCAATATATATAAATGAGATAGTGAGGTATGTTTAATCCAATAATAAAGTTCTCTATTAGCATCATAAATAGCAATTCAGAACCTTCAAACAGCAATATGCAGATTCCAGTACAGACTTTGGTATCTACTGTTTGTTAAACGTTCGGATCCCTTGTCTGTTTCCATGATAATTGCATTATCATGGAAATAAATATGAACTGTCCTCAAAACATTATGATGCATTCAATGAAAAAATGCAATATTAAACGCCGTATATGCTAAGACTGCAGACACCTGCGTGTGCGCTATTTGACTAATCTTACCAAAGACTTCAAAGAGTAAATTCAAATTAGCTCCCTTTCTTTGACCCCATTTCTTGAAGCCTTCAATATCTGATGTAACTATTCTCAAACTTTTATCAATTTCTGGTGGTTTCCGAACTACCTTTGGTTTGGCTGTTGTTGATCCCATTGGCTTTTCATTACTCTGAAACAACTCACAAATTACCAACATTGGCAAAATCGAAAGTACTTACAAAGTGCTTACAGAATACCTTAACTATCAGTTAAGAAAGCGAAATTCACAGCAACATTCGACAAATCTTAATCTTAGATGTTACCTTGCTGCTTCCAAGTCGCTCATATAAAAGTATTGATTTGTAAACACTGCAGAGTTGACTTTCAACGGATTAGCTCTGATAAGTCTTAAGCATCTATACGTTATGGTAATTAAAGAGCAAAATGGCTCAATAATTTTCAAATTTAATTTCTGAAAACTAAAAGAACTTCAGAACTTACCCTATACTGCTGGACATTAGTGTTAAAATTTGGTTGAAACGTGTTGTTCCTGAAATGAAAATAGAAAGCTGTCTAAATTTGTGCATGTATGACCACTTTTGTTGGAGGGCGGAAAGCAAGGTTAATGTATAAAGAAGTAATCTCCTGTTATTTCAACAACCCAGAGAATGTTGAGGTGGGTCACTTCTCTAGCTTACATTAACACTTGTCAGCGTTGTACTAGGGTCTTTTGTCTATGTGGCAATGATCATGTTGTCACAGAATTCATACTCCTGTACTTATCTTTATCGCAGACATCAAATAAACATATACATTTTGTCAAATTCGGCATGAGATATTTGCCACATATGCTTTGCTATAACGGTCCTGGTCAATGGTGCTTAATCAGTGGTGCTCAAATAAGGGTTGGAATATTGGTGATTATCATCACATATTGCCATATTTACTTGTTATCATTGGAGAACATCGTCTGTTGATGTGGATTTCTGTTACGGAAAGCTGAATCCCAGTTAGAACTGCTAGTAACAGTTTGAGTGTAATCTGAGCCTCCTGATACAGTATTTCCCAACATTGATGTACTCTGAAATCTGATTAAAGCAATTAAATCTTTGAGAAAACCAACACCGACTGACTAAAATAACGTGTCTTCAACTTCCAGTTCTCCAGGTATAAGACTGTAACATCTTCAGATTGTAAATATGCCCTTTCCTTTGGTACATTGATTTATAATCACCACCAGTAAAGTTCATAGGTTCCATTTCTCAGAATTAAAGTTATTAATAATTTGAAAAGTGATAGCGCCAGAGTGGTTAAAAGGTGGCAAGTTATTTCTCATCAGATGGCACTGATATAGGGTTCTCAGTGACTGCCAACAACAAATCTTATGTGAAATTGAATACCCGTTCTGCGATATTTACCTGCTATCAAAGCTGTTCACTGTATGGACCCCAGAACCAACGGGCATACTTCCATCGAAATTAGATGGCGGTTGGTCATATGGACTGTTAGGTTGGAATCGTTGGTTTTGGTAAGAGCTACACATGTTCGTCGGGGCTCCGCCATATTGTCTTTGTCTCGAACTGGGTTCTGAAAAAGTGGAATGTTTGTATTTGTTGTGGACTCTTGTGCCTAAATCTGTGGATTTGAGCCGAATCAATACAATCATGTACACCTCGAGAATGGTTTACTAAAAGCTCCTTGTTTGTTAACTCGGCTTTCCTTCACCTTGAGTACACATAGGTCCTCGTTATTATTCAACATATTGTACTGTACTTTAATTTGTATTCAATAAGGATCAATAAGTCTTTCTAGAGCTCTTAACCTATAAATATTAAAGTACATTGAGCTCATTGACTCTACTCAATAAAGTCATGGTCGTTTATTGGCAAACTTTAAAATATGCAGGCAAATCAATTGTATAACAACGGGAATTTGACGGTGAAATATTTTATAACAAAAGAGAAAGTAGTACATGATTTATTTGCGGTTTCAAATGGGAAAAAGAGAATGCGTAAACTATAATAAAAGCCAAACACTGCACACTTCAAATTTGTGTAACTGTTTGATGCCATGGAGATCATTGATGTGGATTTCTGGGTGGGTTAAATGCAAATTACTGTTATAATAGAATCAAAAATTGTTTACCATTTTGACCGAAACTGCCATGTGATGAATCTTTACGTTGTGTACCGTAGGCGGTGGCCGGTTGATTAAAATTGTTTCTGTTTGATGATTGGTTGAAACTATCTCTATAATTCGATTGGTTTGTACCTTGTCCTTGATTAAACGATTGGTTTATATTATTTTTTGGAAAGTTTGCCGACGTTCTTGATTGGTTGTAATTATTAGTAGAAGAAGCTGAGTGATTGAAACTATGTGTCAGCGGAGCTGATTGGATACTGTTTGGATTAGAGGAATTAAAACCGACGTTTGGTTGCCTGTTTCCAGAATTTGATCTAAAATTAGAATTGCAGGATGATCTCGGATTCGGTTTAACCGTTGGATTCAAACCACCACGGTCCGTTCTGTTAAATGTCGGTTGTCTCGGCCCTCCAGTGAATCCACCTACTGGCATTAAATCTGAAAAGATTAAAGTGTTAGTAGCCTATGGCGATATTAAAACTGGAAACTTTGTCTGTAAATTGTAACACTTCAAGCTAATCAACTTAAGGCTAGTTTACTTGGTGCTACAGATCCCTTCTCGTAAGAAATTGGAGAATTTGTTAATGGACAGGTTTGCCATTCTTTTGAACAATCTTACCTTAGTTTTAGAAATTTGAACGTTTTAGATAAGCTTATGAGTAGGACTACGGTAATAGTCACCGTAGAAATTTGAATTTCAAATCCTTGTGGTAAGAATTATCCATTTCAAAAAGACGCATTAAAAGAAAGTAAGTAAAATTTCTCGTTGGAGGTGTTTTTAACAAATAATGCGAGCATTAGCTCTTGATAAAGAAATGACCACATGAAACGGTGGTGTCAGTCTTATCATTTTCGATTTATTAAGGGACAGAAATGGTAGTTATCCAAATCCACATCAAAGCATACTTGCGACTTATGTTTCTAAAAATGTGCCCACTTACCTGGCATTTTATTTGGTGGTCCGGGTTTATTAGCGTCCGTAAACAGTGCCTGCCTCTGACGTTTCCTTTGATTAAATATTGGAGCTGGAGCTATAGCTCGACCCTACAAGTAATATGGATAAATCATGAATAGAAACTTCTTTTTTTCTTTTATTAGCAGGGACTATCTTGACGAACGGAATAAACAGGATACGAATATATTGGGACATAGTTCTGATTAAGTAGTTTCCCACTTGATTTAGTTTGTTCGTGTTAGATTGTTGCTTATTGTAATCAAATGGAACACCTACCTGCATCTTAAAAATAAGTACGGTAAAAAAATGAATAAAACACCAGAAAATCAGTTACTGTCTCTTTATTTGGTCTCACTGAAAAGGAAAACCAAGTAAAAGCTTAGGTCTAACAATAAAATATATTTCTAATAACTATCCCAATAACTAGTCCGAGGCCTACCATATTGTGTTAATATCAGGATCATCAGCATAATTATTGTTCTATGATCTATGTTCACACAAAAACCGAATGTCAAAGTAGCCTCGCATTTATAACCTTATTTAAATTATTTAATTAGTAGCCTTGATAGTCTCGGTTTGCAGCACCGGACTTTAAGT
The DNA here is from genome assembly GCA_030562195.1 of Nipponacmea schrenckii. Lineage (NCBI taxonomy): Eukaryota > Metazoa > Mollusca > Gastropoda > Lottiidae > Nipponacmea > Nipponacmea schrenckii. The sequence goes on from CM060201.1 coordinate 19,934,079, forward strand.
AGGTAGGCCTAATAATAGTAATGTCCTAGATAGTTCGTACCGAGACTGTGTCATCACGACAAAAAATACAGGGTTCTCAGTGAGTGAGAAGCCTAGGTTACAGGCCCTGGAAACTATTTTCTTCACATTGCCTTACATGTATTTTATGAATATTGGCAGATCGTCAAGAGCATGATTGTGCCTAGTAGACCTAGCCTAGGCTAACTGGTAGATCTTTTTAATCTTATAGTAACAACAACCCCTTGGCCAGTCGCAAGTACAATTACACAGATCTCGATGAAGAGCTAGAAGTCGTGGATTTAACAGCTACCAAACTAGGTATATCTTTGGGTTCAGGCAGATGTGATGTCGAAAAAAACCAAACCAGACCAGACCATCTAGCCTAGGCCTAGATAAACAAGAAAGGATTTCAAAATCTTGCTTATTTCCTTTTGCTTTTTGTCAGAAACTTGCCACAAGCTATCAAAAGGCCAAAACCTCCTTGTTTCTCTAAGCAAAGCAGTCATTATCTTTCATAGTGTAGCCTATAAAATATATAAAAAATAAAAAAAACCAATTGCCTGTTGGTTGATTTCAACGAGTGATCTCCCCTGGCCATGGAAACAGACCACTAATATTTATTGCATGTAAATAATGGGAAACAACCAATGTAGGTATAAATATTTCAGAGCACAGTAACTTTACATTTTTTAAGCATCTCGTTTTGAGATTTTTTTTTGTCCATTATTTTATTGTGTTTGTGATGATTGATCAGCTTTCTATTTAAGAAAATGTGAACTCTAGGCTTGGCATATATGGCATTTAGCTTCAAGGTCTATTCTTCCACTAAAAAAATAAAGAAAAAGTTTTATAAATCTTTTAAGTACAATTTTATTGCAAAACGTGTTACAAAACATATTTCAATGCATAAAACAAACTTGGTTTAACCTGTAGATTCCCTTTGCATCAATTAAAAGCATTGCTTATTAATACACGTATATTAGCCTATGTAGGCCTAGGCCGAAGTAAAAGCCTAAATTTAATTTTTTTCCATGCTATTTACATGAACCTAGTCTACTTGAATCTGATTTTGAATGAAACATTTATAGAAAAAGAACCACCAAATCTATAAAACTCTGACAGAATTCATCAGTGTTATAACAGAAAGCATACACGGATAATCAATATAGGCTACAATGAAAAGAGGTGATATGAAAAACATAATCTATAAAAGATCAGTTTTGGCTCGTTTTGCCTTTTTTTTACATCCAAAAGAATTAAGATTACGGATTAATACTAATCCAATGAAAAGTAGGTTGGCCTTGTGACCATAAACACATTTTAACAATAAATAATAGATGATATTACTTGGAGTCACTGTACTGACCAATTAATTCTATTTGTAAGAACACAAATGGGATGAAAGAAGGTACATGAACACATTGAACCATCTATATAAGTCTATCTATACTCTCTGATAGAAGCTTATAAGAAATACTCTAAATTTTATGCTGAATTTGATACCTGCCATAAAAAGGTGTTTACAACTTTCTGGCATATCCGTAAAGATGTGTGCAAAATGGAGGCTGTAAGGGCAACAGAAATTCCTGCTATTTTAACAGAGGGTCAAGTTAAAGATTGAAGAAGTTCTGAAATTTGGTGTTTTATCCATAATCAGGACTTTGAAAAGTAATAAATAGGCCTACTATCAAAGAAAGCTAATATCAAACGGATATTCACAAAATTGACCCTGTGAACAGGATAATTGAGAAGAAGTGAACAAGGGAGCAAGGTATTAGATACCTTCAGTAGAGATAAGCAGCAGTCACAGCTGTTCTAGCAATATGCTGAAAATGTATCCATATAAGACAACACAACTCAATCTGGTAACGTCCACACACTAAAATTGTTTCTTCTTGATAGTTTATATTAACAGTTATATCTTAAATGCATTTGTTTTCTTGTCCTAAAGTTACATGTATAAATTTTTGCCAACTAATTATCATGGGCACAAATTCACAGAAATTGATCATCAAATCACATTGCTCTAGCTTCTTTTAAAGATTTTGGAGTTAATTTATTATTGTGATAGTCCTCTGTAAATTGCGCCACTATTTCCTTGGTTAAGCCTTTTTCAGGACATATATATACTCGCTGCTCTGGAAGATCCAGTATTGCTAGTAGAGGGTTTTGATCATCCAGTCCTGTAAAATCACGAACTTGATCACAAAATTCATCCTGAAAAAACAATAATTATAATGATGAATGTTAAAGGCAATAAATCTGAAATGACAATATATGTTCTGTAATTCTACATAAAGAATTTTATGAAACTATAACTGCTTCTTGCTATTTCTCTTTCAGAATAGCATATCTTTCAGTACCTATAATGATTATTTGATATAGAAAGAATATCTCACAAGATTTTCATGATATACCAATATCAACATGCGTCGATAAAAGTGTAAATCTCAGTAGCTCTTTTCAATTTAATCGATGCATGGTGATATTTTGATATCACGAAAGATAAGTTTGAGATTTTTTTTTAATTATCGATTTAGTTAGTTTAATCGAACTTTGAAGCGTTATCTCCCAGGATACATAGTGCATTAGATAATGATAATGCGATATCTACTATAGAATAATTTATTGGGTGATAAATCTTGATTTCAAACTTATATATGTTAGCTTATTTCAATTCAAATGCTAAATGTACTAATTAAAACTCAATAATCAAATGTCGTGTGAATTTCTAAACAAAAGAAATTTATCTTAGAACGGTCATGACACTTACATCTCCTCCATAAAAGAAGAATAATTCTTGATCTTCTCCTTTCTGATGTTCTTTAGTAGCTGTTTCTGTTAATAGTTCTTTAGCTCTCTCTATTTCTTCTTCTTCACCTTCTGTAAAACGAAACAAAATCTTTTTTTCAAGTCAAATCATCACTGTAAACAGTAACAGGGAAAAAAGCTCTTAGCCATACCACTGAACTAAACATCACAGTCTTCATCAGCCTATAAGGTGCAGCAAAAAGCAAAGTAAAACTCCATTCATTTCATTTCATATATTATTACATGTGATTAGGGAGAGAATGTCATCCACACTCTGCGCATGGGTAATCTGGGATTTAATCAATTTAAAACACATCCTTCTAATGAAGTAAAACTGTTGTTAACCCTTAACCTAACCCTCAAAGAAGTCACACAAGTAACTACATACTGAAAGCTGTACCTTAAAAGAAGTCATTAAAAAAGCATTAGTATTGCTAACATTGTAGATGGTAGATGCACAGTGTATAGATGACAATCTTGCCTTTATAACATTTTATAATATTAAGTTAACACCCAGATATGTCAGGGTCCAAGCCTTGGCCTAACTAACATTGGCTGTAGTTAGGCACTGTGGGAATTCAGACATTGGGTAATATAGGGCTCAAGTCTGGATCGCTGAGTAAATGACATAAACAATCTAATCTGAGTTTTATCTCCCTACAAAGATGGCTGCTTAAAGGAAATAACAGATTTCTGACTGGCTAATCAAGGAAGCAATTTGAAGTTCTTTTGGTCCAAAAAAACTTTTGCAGCAGGTGTTTCATATAATTGTTTTCACATTATTTTATCAATTCCTGTTTCTTTAAAAAAGCAATATCCAATCTTACTTATTTTGTTTATAACTAGGACAAATCCATCATCAAGATAAAGATACAAACAAAAATCACTGTTGACAAGTGCTTCCTATTACTGTCTGTTCTCATATTAACATCTTATCAACTCACTTTCTAACACATCTTTCAGAAAGACAACAACCAATCTTAACTATCATCCTACAACTGGGACAAATTTTGTCTTTTCACCTAAGAAAGGTTGGAGTCAATATGTGTGATGTGAAAGACCTCACCTGTAAATAAGACCAGGCAAACTGATTCATTCAACTGAAGAGCAGCATTCTGAGTTAGTTCATCTAGTGGTTTGGGGTACCAAGGATATTCCTATAGATAGAGAAACAAACAATTTTTAGAAATAGGTCAATGAAGGTCCTGTCTACCAGATGGTCCTTGGGCACACCTCTTGGCATTAATCTCTCCTAGATTATCTTTATCCAGTTGCAGTTTAATTCTCAAAAAGTTGCCATTTATATGAACTGAATACTTACACTACAGTTGTTATCTAGTAGTAATGAAGAACGACCATTTAATGTTATAATAGAACCTTTTTCATCTATCATTACTAGAGTTGGTATTCCTGAAAATACAACATGTCAATAATACAACATGTCAATAATACAACATAAAACTGAGCCATAATGTTAACAGTCTTCCTGTACATGGCTCTGATTTGCTGTACACAATTCAATCAAATTGTTGCATTTTGAAAAACAAGTATATTGGCCATTGCAGTCAACTTATAGGACAATGGACACTGTCAAGATACAATACAAGTGACTGGAATGTTTTAATAATTCTGTCATCCTAAAAATCTAGAAGTGAGGTTTACACTTGGCTGAGATAAGATGGAAAACCAAGACAATATGTGAAGTGACGGTGCAAATAGTCTGTACATTAGAATCCCACTTACCATCTACTCCATATTGTGAAGTGAGGAGTTCAAGTCTGGAATCACCGAAGGGAATGGCGAACCACGGCATACAACTATAATATTGTGAGAATGATTCTGAACTTCTATCAGACGACACAAATATTATCTCAAAATTCTTGCCATCTTCTTTTAATTTTTCGTAAGTTTTGATCAATTCTGGTGTAAAATGACGGCATGGTGGACACTAAAAATAGAAATAAAGAAAAATAAAAAATAATACATTCTTTCAGTATTCTATTCGACTCTTTGTGGGGTTTTTAAACACTTGTACAATGTGTATAGCCAAGGGACACAAGATTCAGGTTTGTCAAACATTACAGTTTCTGATATAAAAGTGCGCTCCACTCACATGCATGTCTTTGTGTAATAATTCAATCAGACATTAAAAATTAAACAGAAGCAGGTGAAGCATGTTGTTACTTAAGAGTTTCATGACTTAATTATTCAATTATTGATTAGTGAAACATCTACACGAAGTCAATTAACATCTTCAGCTAATCGTTACAACTAATTCAATTTAAATCTTGAAGATTTTCTAAATTTAGCACAAGTTTGTATATTTTGAAAAGGGGAATTTGGTAGAAACTTGTGTTAAAACTTAATTAGTTTGTTATCTGAGAAATCTACTAATTAAACCTGACTGATACTGACAGTCTGACAACGCTGTTGGTGATATTTCAATTTCTACCAGGTAAATTCATTGGAAGATAATGCTGCTTTTTCGTGAAGTAACATTATTGTAGTTTTTGCCATGTAAAAACCCTTTATAGAAGAATAAATACAACAATTTCATTTCAATAGTCAAACAGGTGTACGTTAATATCTTTCCCCATGTTCTCCTTTACAAGGCTTTTATTTATGATGGAAGAATAAAGGAGCGTAGCTAGTGAAATGCATGCTCCCTAAACTAGCAGGTAGAGATTCACTCCTGGAATAGGTGGGGATGACCCTATAAGTTGGAGAAGTTGACTATAAAATATGAAACAATAAATAAAGACCTGTGTTTTGCTGCTCACTGATATAACAATGCCCCTTAATCTCCTTCTGAGGCCACACTAGATATATAACCTCTAGTTATCAATGAATAAAAAAGGGGCCAACTAAAATATTTACTCAAGAAAGTTTAAATCAATCACAAAGGAGATATCTAAGGCGAGAAAGGTGTTTATTTGCAAATCAAATTGGAAAGACAAAAAAATTGTTATCTTATGACCCTTTGTTTACCATAAATTTGACATTTATTCTTTCTGATACTGGAGAGTAAATAACTCAGACACCTGAAATCTTATCTCTCGACATTTCTCTTGAGTCCTACCTACATTTTGATGTCCCTATCCTGTTTTTGAAAATTTGTTTTGATCAAAGGAGGTAAGATAAAGTGCAAACTGCAATATTAGCCAAGAGAAATTTTAACTCAGTTAGACAAAACACAGACAGCTGTTTTTCATTTCAAGGTTTTCTCTGGGACCTCTGGGAACACATGCTGACATCTCCTACCTTCTCATCAAATCCACCCCTCAAATACCTGCTATATTGGCATCAAATGAAGAAAGGTAAAATGCATAGAGAAAAATAAATCATGTTAGGGTAGAAAGCTTCGAAGCATTTTCATGGATCTACCCACATGTTGACATTCCATCCCCTCCCCCTCCAATTGCATTCTCCCCCTATATACCTTCTATGTTAACATTCAATCAAAGTAATGTAAAGTGAATGTAGATAGGCAAAGTTAAACCAAGTCAGATAAGAAATCAATATGGTACTATCAGTGTAAATCAGACAGCTGAAATCTTACTTCTAAAACTTTAAATTGGACCTTTCTACATAGTGTTGTCCCCTCAACTCACCTTCAATGTTAGAATCAAAGACAAGTAAAGTACATACCAGATTGGCCAAGATATAGAAAGTTTAACCAAGTCATATTAGAACTCTACTTAGTATATAACACACAGCTGTTTTTAAATTTAACTTGTCCCAATCTGTTTGGTTTATTACAGATAAAATCAAAAGCATGTAAAAAACAGACAAATTTGTTGCACAAATGTAGTTAGAATAAAAATCAGTAATGGCAAGATATAGGTTAATTTCTTGGGCAAGAAACTACAAAGAAAATTAACAAATATGATAATGTTTTTAGGTTACATAAGATATGTTTTTCATATAGCCATAAAATATTTTAATACTTTGATCATGAAAGATTTTCTATGTAAGTGTAAACATTATGATAATGTTATATTTATAATGTAGAAAGGAGGTGTTATGTTATATAATATGTTTTAAACCAGGTTGTAAAATAACAGTACATTGCCATTAACTCTTCAAATTGTCTGTTGCATGATGTTCAATTTTTCAAATGAATTATAAGAGATTTTTGGCTCAGCTTTTACAACATTTGAAGGTAATGTAATTGAATTCAAACTAGTATATTATCAGAAATGAACTTTGCCAAATATAAAAGTAATATATGACGCACCTAGGGATGGATGTACAAGCAAATTTAAATAGTCTAATTTTACGAGGTTATTGACATTATACAGTTTTATTTCAGCAATATGCCAAACATCATATTGTTAATTCTGTAACAATTGTACTTATCTGAACTTTTATTCATTATTTAACATCTCATAGTAATCTGTTTGACAAAAACTGGAACTTTAACTCAAATTTTAAACAACCACTGGAATATTTGTACTTGTGATTGAATTTTTCCAAGACTAATAAATTCTTTTAAAATGAAATGAATGGAGTTTTATGTCCGACTCTGAAAAACTAGACCTACTTGCATCACTGACAAGGGGAAACCGGGCTGAAAAATCTGAAAGTTCATCTTGATGTTTGCCAGGATTAATACCTGGCCCCTCAGGTCAGTGAGCAAGCTTCTAACTCACTAAGCCACCGCGGCTCCAAGAAATCCTTTTAACAGAGGATGACAGTTATAGATGTCCATATACTCCCTGTACTCAAATGAGCAAAAGTATATCTTATTCCTACCCATACAGAGAGATAGAACTATTTTCACAAACAGATAATGGAATATTTCTCACATTCTCAATAATTCACATTTAACTCTGACAAAAGAATGTGTTGTTTCATGTTGATTTTAAAATGTCAATAAGACCAGCTTGGTAAAGGTTTTGATAGAGGCCACAAGGAAATGTTTTCTCAGAGCACCTGTCTGGCATCATGCTTTACATAACAGAAGATAAACAACATAATGGAGGTTTCATTGCAGACATCTTATTCTTCTCCACAATAATCACAGTTTCAGACTAATTCTGTATGAAAGAGAGAGGGGTTTTATATCTTCTTTTGTCATAAAATCTGTTTTAAAATACTTCAATACAATAATATAAGATTTGAATTATTCAATGCCTTTTAATTGTTAATTACACCACACTTTTTATCTTAACAACTTCTTTAACTTTATCCAAACAGCTTCGTATGAAGGTGAATTTTAACTGATCAAAACAAAAAAATTTCATTTTTGAGTGGATGTCTGTATTTTATGATCCACAAATTATTATATAAAAAAAGAACAATAATGTTGAATGTTCAAGTACGTAAATAACCAAATGTAAATAAGTAAATAATATGAAAAAAAACTTCTCAAGAGTCAAGAATTGCTTCAGGGAGTTTTATTAGTTGTTATTCCTCAGTTGGCGCTCCTCTGTAGTGTGTATTGTGTATGATTAAGAGCTATGACTGGTGCTGTGCTAAACAGGGTATACTTTATTCTTCTGGACACCTGATATCACTTTTTGAAATACTTGCTCAGTATGATTGATATAATTCCTGGTGTGAAAGTTCATAAGCTTATGTATAGTCAAAATGTTTTTTTGATTTCAAGTTTTGGTTTCAAATTTCAGTTTGTTACTACTTGGTTTATATATTTGATCCTTATTAGACAATAGAAGTAAATATATAGTCATCATATTTGTGTATTTGAAGGTGTGGTTTTGTTTAACAAATTTCAAAACATATTCAACTTCAAATGTGTAGGAGTTAACAAATTTCCCTCCTGGAATTGACAGGAAACCTGCTGTTATGTATACATTCTGCCTGCAGATTTTGATCAAACATGATACAATTCCCACCAAACAACAGTTAGCAGACGTCAATTTGACATTATCACCTGTTAGATGAAAATCATCAGGTAAATTAATGCCATGTTTTATATCAAATGATGAGAGATTTGGGACTTAATTCAGGAGGGGATTTCATGGTTAGTTTGATATGCCTTTAACACTATCATTCAGTGGATTTTGTTGGTTCTATTTCTTAAAATACCTCAGAAAGATAGTAATAAAATTGACTATCATATTTATTAAACAGAAAGAAGAAAGAAACAATCAACAAGGTTTGGAACTAAGGATCCTTTCTACCTGCTACCTTTCTAACAATCCTCTTGGCATTGATATTTCCTGGATTATCCCTACCTATTTTCAGCTAGATCGATTGGAAATGTGACTGAAGCCACCATTGGTTTTACATAACCAAGAAAATGATGTCATTAATCCAATCCTCTAACTGACTGTTCTATTTAACTTCACAAAGCAGAATGACATTCCCTGTAAATAAACTTAAACTTGTCTTAGCATCACCGCATTAAAACTTCAATGAAACAAGTCTTATATTTAACCCTAATTGCTGTGCTCATACTAGAGACTCATACCCCATTTCTTAGCAGAAATATTTCAAAGTTTATCCCACGTATTTCTTAAAGAAAGTTGTAATTATTTTAGCAGGAAGTACTTATAAAGATAATAAACAGGCTCCACCTAGGTCTTATCTTATTTTTACTTCACGCTTAATAATTAATTACTAGGTGGTCCCAAACTCTTATCTCTTTCATTAATTATACATTTGGATAATTTAGATTATATATTACTAAGAAAAGATTTCAATCATCAACATTCCCCTATCAAAACATGTCTTTATAGACTTAGAGAAAACATGACTCAAAAAGATCCTATGAACAAAAGATGACATGATATGACATATATGAGTTTTCTAAAACCAATCTCAGAGTAACAACATGTTTCAGGTTTTACTTCAGATCTAACTAAAAGATTTCTAACAGCCTTAATTTATAACCTATTTTGGGGGATAGGCATAATAACTGATATCATTGGGTTGTGCACTGAAGTACCCTTGATTATCCATGGTCACAGAAAAACAAAAGATTTAAACTAGTGTCCTAAAACCTGATAATTGGGCACTATTATATTATCTTTGAAGGGTTTACCAATCCAATATAATTTTCGTGTGCAGAGAATATCTACACAGAAAGTTTTTTTTTTTATAAGGGTAAAGCAATGTCAGTGGTTTTGACAAGTACCCAAAATTTTTATTAGCTACCCACAGCATCCTTGTCTCCAACAACTATGCTTGTGAGTATACGACCATAAGTTTCAAAACCTTTCATTTGATCAAGCTTTTTTAAAGAAACTCCATTCTCCTTAGATTCACACACTCAACCACTTTAAAAGGTAGAAGTTACTTACCCAATGAGCTGAGAAATATAAACCGACAGTTTTGCCTTTAATTAATTCATTAGAATCTAATAGTTCATCTTTACCATTTAATAGTTTCCCCTTGATCATTTCATAGAAAGGTTTAATTCGCCAGGGGAAATCTTTACCCGATTCATCTTCCATTAACTGAGTAAATCCATCAGTTGTGATTAATTTACCATTCTCACCATCAATTAAAACAAAGCGTGGTATACCTCCAACTTTATATTTCTTTGTTAGTTTAGCCTGAAAAAAAAATTGCTTATTTGATGAAAATTGCCTTGTAGATTACTTAACCATCTCACTTCTGAACCTTCTCTTGATTTTTTTTTAAGGTCATTAAACTACAAAAATGTAAATTATTCACTATGAACCAAAGCAATTAATATAGCTTGACAAAGATATAGCTTAATTATAAATCAAGTTGACTGACAAAAATATTCAAATCAAGAATATTTGAATTGATTCCCAAACTATTAAGAATAATTTGCTGTACTATTTAAACATAACTGGCAAATTTTATCAAATCAAAATTACTATTGGTTTTTATATGTTAAAATATTTGAATGGATTCCAAGTCTGTTAACAACTAATACTATACAATACATTATCTAAATGGCATGTAGAGAATAGTTAAATACTGGTACTTAATTTTTATAAACAGATGAACATGTTCCAAAAACGGCTGGCAACTATTATCAGATCAAGATTCCTCTTGTTTTTATATGTTAAAATGAATATTTTCCAAATGAAATGAAGTTTTACGTCCTACTATTCTGCACATAATGGGCTAATTAAGATGTGCAATACCATGCAGTGTGCAATGAGAGAAATTTTTCTAGGACAGCCTACTTTTTTCACGATTTCCAACTATTGAGGGATCTCTTAACGTGCGCAGCCTGTAGCACACAGACCTCAGTTTCTTGTTCTATTCAAACAATTAGACACTAATTCCATATCAGCCCCTTCAACCTGCATCACTGACAAGGGGAAACTGGGTTGAAACTCAACCTCTGCAGAGATAACCCTTGGACCCTCAGATGAGCGAGCAAGCATCCAACTCATTGAGCCACTGCGGCTCCCATGAAACTATTCCATGGCATGCAGAGAATACTTGATACATAGCCATTCTTTCCCAACAGTGTCAAACATGACTGGTAGATACAATTGATAGCAGATCAAGAGTCCTGTTGCTTTTTATAAGTAAAAATATTTGTTTCGATTCCAAAACTGTGAAGACTATAGTATTCACTTTATTAACTTTATGGCATGCAGAGAATAGTTGATTACTTTATTTTTTCTACAAACAGCTATACATGTCTGAAAAATGGATGCAACTATTTTTATATGTTAAAATGTTTGAATCTAGTCTAAGATTTTTAGCAACTGATATTATTCAATGCTTCAACTGTGTGGCATGCAGAGAATTGTTAATTACTTGCACTACAGAACCTCTGTAATGATTTTAAATTTCTAGAAATGGAAAACATCTGAAATGAAATGTAAGTTAACGGCAGGAACTCTAATGAAAATAATTACATCTTGGTAAATTGTGTCAGAATAACCTGTCGAAAATAGAGAGCTAGTAAATCAAACTGATATGAAGTAATTTAGTCATCAGTATAAAATGATCCCCTGCTGAGTAGCTGATAGTACTGATGATAGTACCGCCAACATCACTATCTATGTTGGAGTGTAAATAAAATCTCAATTGATTACTTTCTCAATATTGAGGTAAATTTTTATAGCAGTCTGTTTTATCAAACTGTGAAATCAAGAGATTGATTTTGTCTAGACCTTTGAAGCATGACTTAGTTCTTGACTTGTAAAAATAAGAGCTTCTTTCAGTAGAAAAATCAGCAAGATTTACTTCAGGCTAAAGCTCCTTACAAAATTATATTATTTTACGCATTTTGAAGATATACTCTCGGAGATGAGTTTCTTGAAGTAAGATCAGTTATTGACAAGATTAATATTGGACAGTCTAGGCAAGCTCCTTGTAAAATTTGTATATTGATAAACAGTTATCTAGCAAGCTCTTTTATAATTAGCATATTGATAAAGAACAGTTATCTAGACAAGATCCTCGTATAATTTGTATATTGATAAAGAAAAGTTATCTAGACAAGCTCCTTGTATAATTAGCATATTGATAAAGAACAGTTATCTAGACAAGCTCCTTGTACAATTTGTATACTGACATAGAACAGTTATCTAGACAAGCTCCTTGTACAATTTGTATATTGAAAAGAACAGTTATCTAACCAAGCTCCTTGTATAATTAGCATATTGATAAAGAACAGTTATCTAGACAAGCTCCTTGTATAATTAGCATATTGATAAAGAACAGTTATCTAGACAAGCTCCTTGTATAATTTGTATATTGATAAAGAACAGTTATCTAACCAAGCTCCTTGTACTAATAAGCATATTGATAAAGAACAGTTATCTAGACAAGCTCCATGTCTAATAAGCATATTGATAAAGAACATTAATCTAGACAAGTTCCTTGTATAATTGGCATATTGATAAAGAACAATTATCTTGACAGCCTCCTTGTACAATTAGCATATTGATATAGAACAGTTATCTAGACCAGCTCTTTGTATAATTTGTATGTTAATACAGCACAGTTATCTTGATAGGCTCCTTGTATAATTTGCATATTGATATAGAACAGTTATCTTGACAAGCTTCTTGTACAATTTGCATATTGATATAGAACAGTTATCTAGAAAAGCTCCTTGTATAATTTGCATATTGATATAGAACATTTATCTAGACAAGCTCCTTGTATATCTGTATATTGATATAAAACACTTATCTAGACAAGCTCCTTGTATATTTGTATATTGATAAAGAACAGTTATCTAGACAAGCTCTTTGTATATTTGTATAGTGATATAAAACAGTTATCTAGACAAGCTCCTTGTATATTTGCATATTGATAAAGAACATTTATCTAGACAATCTCCTTGTACAATTTGTATATTGATATAGGACAGTTATCCAGACAAGCTCCTTGTACAATTGTATATTGATATAGAACAGTTATTTAGATAAGCTCCTTGTACAATTGTATATTGATATAGAACAGTTATCTAAACAAGCTCCTTGTACAATGTGTATATTGATATAGAACAGTTATCTAGACAAGCTCCTTGTACAATGTGTATATTGATATAGCACAGTTATCTAGACAAACTCCTTTTACAATTTGTATATTGATATAGAACAGTTATCTAGACAAGCTCCTTTTACAATTTGTATATTGACATAGAACAGTTATCTGGACAGGCTCCTTGTATAATGTGTATGTTGATATAGAACAGTTATCTGGACAGGCTCCTTGTACAATGTGTATGTTAATATAGAACAGTTATCTGAACAGGCTCTGTCTATAATTTGGATGTTAAAGTGAGCTTTAAACTCCTGGTGTAGTTATGAATGTAATAGGCAGTTCTCCAGGCATAAATTGAATCAAAAAACTGTACAAGTTTTGATTGGCATATTATCAATGTAATGTTTTTAAAATCACAGGTTAGATGTAAAATATTTCTTATAAAATTACATGACTATGGAATGCACTGGGTATCTATTTTTTAACCTAACAGCTATCAATGACTACAAGCGTACTTTAAACTCATGCCAACATATTTAATGGATCCTGGCTAGATATTTTAATCATAAAGATCAAACTGAAAGATCACTTTTCTTCCTGATATTAGAATTTCATCTCGGTTACAAATTGATTATCTAGCATCAAATTTTTAATCTTAATCTGGTTTTTGTACATTTATCAGGCATTTTCAACTTATATGAACGGCTATCTTAAGTAAATAGATCATTATTTTCCGACTGATAGTTTTGTTTACTATTGAAAGGAAGAAAAACATATATATAGGCCTATAAATCAAGTAAATAACAAAATCACACCAAAATTTTATCTCCTATATGTTTCAGTAGTATCTTCAGGGAGACATTACATTGTTACAATAATGAAGTTGACGTAAATCAATTAATAACGTCATTATGGAGGAATCTGAATGAATTATTATTAAGTGAATGAAATATGAATAAATATATCAATCATTCAATAAATGTGAATTTGAAAAGAGTTTTTCATAACCTATTCAATAAAGGTTTAAATTTTTGAATAAAATATTCCTCTTTTAAAGTTCTGTCTTTTTCACAAGTGTTCAGGAGCTGATAGAACGGAAATAAAATGTTGAATTTGATTGGGTCACGGGTGCACTCGTCCAAATGTTATTCATATCATTCTATATTCTGGATGTTTAATTTGTGATTTATGAACTCTAGCTCACTCTCTCTCAGATTTTTCATCTGTCCGATATACTGCACCTTACAATCAGAACATGTTATCACATAGATCACATTGCGAGAGGCACATGTTAAATTGGCTGTCACATGAAATGTCCCATATCCCTTGAATTCTATGCCAAGTCCTCTTATATAAACCAGAAACTTGATGTTTGTTTTCGACCCTTTTAAAGGGCTAATGAGTTTGATTTCTTCACATATTCTACACAAAACAGTTTACAAATCACATTATGAATCAAGCTGAGAACTTCATAAGGCCATAGTACATGTACTACAAAAACTAAAATACACATTTCACAGTCAGTGCAATTATATTCTTCAAGAAACCACAGAAGAAAGGTCAAAACACAGAATTATCACATTTTTTATTGTGAAGGTACTTTTACTAAAAATAACACCAGAAAAGGTCACTGGGGAAAAAAATAGATGAACTGCTGACAAACAGAACACTATTTTTCTTTAAAATAATAAAAAAAATGTGAAAGAAAAGAAAGAATCTATAGAACTAGTAGTGAAGTAAGACTAACTTGTTGTAAGATCAACAATAGTGATGATGTTTTCTATCTACATCTAAAGTTACTTGTCAGGTTTTACTAGTTCAGTATTGTTGCTATTCTGTTTATATGAAAATGGTGAAATTTGATCAAGACACTACTAATTAACACACTAGAAAGTAACTTGAGAAAACCAAGTATTGAATGAACAACCAATACTAGTCTTAAACTATCTGTTTTTTGTTCAAATTTGATAAAAACTGGTACCACACAAACTGGTTTCATCCACTGGGGGGAGAAGGGTAGACGCAAATAAACATTGTTGTGACAATGTATTTTGCGTTTCCGGTATCGCATGTTCTCGTTCTCGCGGGAATTCTACTTTCATTTTAGAATTCGCGCGCGAAGGAAATTCATTGCTGAAGAATTAGCCTCCTCCACCCCTTCTAGTCCATCCGTTTTGTTTTCTTCAATCTTTTGTTGTTAAAATGTATTTTGTTGGCGGAATTTATGATTGTTTAGCCCAACATTCTTATATTTATGTTATAACGTCATTTATTGTGTTATATAATAAATGATATTTTCCTCCACACAAACTGGTTTCATCCACTGGGGGGAGAAGGGTAGACGCAAACTGGTAAATTGGTAAGTAAAATTACATCCCAATTTTTTCTAGGCTAAGTGCAATCTGTTGACCAGGAAAAAAAGAGTAGCACTAAGAGTACTGCAATGGTACAACCTGCCTAAAAACAACCCTTCCCCACATGGATGGTTGAAATGCCATCAAAAAATGTAAAACATTGACAGCATGGATAATCAGGGCCAGACTTCAGCAGCATATTCCCTTTAAAAGGTATTGCCTTAGAGACGATTTTTGCACACCAATAGAAGCTGCTGTTAAAACAGTTTAATATAATACAACAACTTTCATGCAATAAACCAGAAAAAGAGATTATTGCAGGCTATTAGGAATATTTGTTTAAATTCTTTCTCTACTTTACAATTTTATTCTCATTTATTTTTCTCATTCCCCCGATTCTCTTTTATATCTGCCTTTAATCTCTTCTCTCTTTTGACAAAATCACAATTTTTTAGTTCATTGTGATTAAGCAAATTCTTTTGACTGTTCATGCATTATCAATTAAAAATCAATAGGGGTAAAAAGACATTAATTTCAACAACAAACATGAAAGATTTTACAATATCATAAATCATGACTTTTATTCTGGAAAAAAGGTTAGTCTGATATCATCTAGCCAAATAGTTATAAACAACAATGGTATGCAGATTAAAATGGACAGGCAATCTTGTATACAGCAAGCAGTCAGGGGAAGGCTCAAAGTTTGTTGCTTACTGGAGGGAGGTGTTTAACAGGGGTGATGCACCCATGAATGAAGAAGGAGAAGTTGATTATTTCATTTTTCTTAATTTACCAAATTGTTATTTAACACTGCTGGATCTAAGAAAAGTGAAAAGTTAATGATCTAAGTATTAGGGGAATTGACTATTATTTCTAGATTATGTAGAGTGAGCTGATCAAGATGACCAAGTTAAGTCTGATTGTACCAGACTAGGTGAAGCTAACTATATCAGAATGTTAATACTGTTAATGGTTGGGCTCAATGAATAGGGTGGATTGATTAGATTACATAATTTTGTTACATGAAAGGGAAGCATGATTAGACATGGCGTGAATTATTACCATTTTACTCCTAATGTTATGATTGATGGCAGATTTGACATTGAAAAGATCTCAACACACAAAAACATCATTGGCTCTCTATTGAACATGTGATCAATCTTGGACTATTGAAGAAGAAAATGCTGTATCCACTACTAAACATGCTAAGAGGTTGAGTGTAAGAGTTAATCAAATTTCAGAGTCAGGTCTCAATGACCATATTTGAAAAACAGACAAAAATCAGTTAATAAAACATCAGCCGATAAAATGAAGCCAAATCAACAGTATTGTTTGAGAATTAAAAGGCATCTTCCCATCCACAGACGGTACTGATTTTTCCCTGGGTTAAGATTCTAGATTATTATTTCAGTAATGCATGTCAGAATGGTTGAAATAGACAAATTGTAAAGTCATTTTGATGGGCAACTAACCAACTGTAATGCAGTCTAAATACTATAATATTTTTGCTAAAGCTGCTACCAGGTAAATGCGAACTTTTTCCCCCCAGCGTACGGACTTACTCCCTATAATCTAATCATGTACAGAAGTAGAGGATATCATAAAGAAATCAGTATAGTTTAATATAATTATTTGGAATTTAGAGTGAGAAATACCAGTCTCAAAATCTACCCTAAAATTTTGTAGGAAACAGAACCCAGATTTGTAGGAAGCAGAAAGTATGAATCATAGAACAGTCTATAAGTCTGTGATGCACCAGTTAAAGATTAGTTTATGTGAAAAACCCCAAGGGGCCAAAAGGAATTTTATGTTCCCGGGCTTTTTTTCCCTTTTAAATTTTGTGGATCATAAAGAAAAATCTGGTTTAATTTTTTAATTTTTTTATTCGACAAATTTAAAAGGGTTTTTTTTAAGGGGGTTTACCAGGGCAAAAAAATTTAAATTTAAAATTTTAATTTTTACCCTTTAATAAAATTTTTCAAAGGTAATTTGATGTTGACAAAGTAAAGATTAGAATAAATACAATTTTTCTTATCACTGCAACTTTCGTGTAAAAATTTGTTTGATTTAAACGAACTTTTAAAATTTTGACAAGTGAAATTGTGTCTTGAAATTTCCTTTGGAATGGGATTTAGTGGTAAACTTTAAATAAAAATATTTTAAACTGAGTATTTTTATAATTACCTTTTATTCCTGGAGCAGTTTTAAAATGAAAAATTTAACATATTTTCTTCCAGGAGTTTGGGATTTTATGAGCCCACAGTTTTTGAAGTATCTAAAACTTTAAATAATTATTAATCTTACCCACTCCCAATTTTACCTTCGGTGAATTAACAATAAATGGTCCCCCTATTGCGGTTATGGTCAAAGGGAAAAAAAGTTTGTAAAATTAAATTTGAATGTGCTTGGATTTATGTTAATTTTCCAAATTTGTTGATATGCCCTATCACCCCATAGGGTGATTTTATTGCTTATATTTGACAAAAGTTGGTGGAAAACCTGTGAACGCAATTCTACTCTTTGCGTGAAAATTTCATATTACCCGCCTTTGTCGCTGGAGTTGATCTTGTTGATGGAATAGCCATTTTCTTTTCGTCAGAAAATAGTTCGCAGGGGAAAGCTCTCAAAATGTAAGAAAAAACAATGTTTATCTCAATATAATGTTTAATCTTTATAAATCAATTCATTTATCAGTAAATATAAAACATTTTGGTATGAATTCCGTCTTTAACGACGAAAAGCAACAAAATCATGAAATTTAATGAATGCGGATACAATTGAACAACGGAGAGGTGATTCGGCTAGACCTGACCGCATGTAAACAAGTAGGAAAGTTGAGAAAATGAAAGAAACTATAAAGACCAATCTAGAAGAAGGCCCGCTCCATATGTTGATAGGTGACCACAGTTTACACTCAATTCAGTTAATTTTCAGCAAAAGTATAGTATTTTGAAACTTAATATTAAACAATCCATAAACCTGCACTTTTAGGCTCTTAAACTGAAGCGAGTAACTAGGTCAAATGGGTCTACGGCTATGGCCAGTACACTCAGGCCTAATTCGATTGAGTTCTATCGCATTTTGCCAATTATTCTTGTATGAGACTGTGAGTATTAGATTGGCTTTGGGTTAGGCTAATGGAAACTTTATTACATATTAGAATTCATCATTAAAATTGGAATTTTACGTTCAAGCGTGAAGATGATCGACGTTAATAGCGCGACGGCCATGTTTATTTACATTGGTTACCGTGTATTACTACGCTCAATGTTTTGGTGATGAGGCAATGGCAGTTATTGTCTCATAACCGCCACACGTATTAACATTAGTCCAATGGAGAAAAACAACAGCTAATGTAAATATTATAAAATATACAAGCAATTCTGCTCTCAACAACTGATAAATCTGTTATGTTAGAAATGTTGATAATAACTGCACAAATACTGTAGAATGTTTTTTGTTGATCATCATCTTTAAATTTGAAATAACTGAAGAATTGAAAAAAAAAATATACAACTGAAATAAATTTATCTTTGGTTTAAAAAGAAACAAGAATATTTCAGTGCACAAACGGTAAGAGAGTGACAAAAGTTCATTAACTTGCATGGTAATAGATATCCAAATAGTATTACCAGCATGTATACCAATATACCAATATAAGATTTAATCTCAGTCACATCTGGTAAAAACATTTCATACTCTCTACTCATGAATAATCTTCTCTCGCTTTTATGCAACACATCAAACTGATATGTTATATAATTGATGCATTTTTTAAGATTCGGTTGCCAAGTTGTATTCAATAGTGGAACATGAAGTTTAATTTCTGATTCCATGTGCCAATGCTAAATGTTAGCTAGCTATTGTGAGTTTCCACTTGGTAAATACAAATTGCCTTATTGCCAACGTGGGGAAACCAAAAATACTCTCGTTTGGCTTAAAGTTGGCTTTCATTTTACCAAGAGCCAGATTATCTCCTTTGGCAAACAGGAACTTACTAGTCTTTTGTTTTTTCACTAGTTCTAACAAGTTCTCAATAATGTCTGACTTTGTGATCAAGACTAAAGTCATTTGGAAATGAGTTACACTCCATACACAGTATGTTCAGCCAAAATGATAAGCGCTAGTTACTTGACAATAATCTATGGAAACCTGGTTTAAATCATACCTAACCTAGCCAATATTTTAATCTCTTTATAAACAAAAGAAAATTTGACATTATTTATTGCTTTATTGATGCTTGTAAATCCTGAAGAAAATTCCAAGAAATGTAATAGCAATTACAATGTGAATGGATGTAAGACAGCTAATAATACACAGGTAATCAGCTTGTATGAGAAGAATGTGAAGATAGACACAACTACAGGTTCAGGTATAAACAAAGAGTAATTGTTGTATATCTGAGATGTTGTCTATTTATGTAAGAGATGTTGACTAAGAATAAACAAACTTGTAGATATTTCCCTCTCATATTGCTTATTCTAGATATATTCTTATTACATACATTGATATTCTTTATCTCTACTTACTTCTAATATAGGCCCTACATCAAATATAGGTCTGTTTTCAGAGAGCTCTTTAATAACTAAATTTCCATAATCACTTAAAAATTGTCTTGAAAATTCATTGGATTATATTCATTGACAATAAGATCAAATGAAAAAAAAAGGTGGTTATAGCAGTCAAGGTATTAAACACAGTTTGTAATACCTTGACCATTGTAAAAACGCATCTTTACCCTATCCCCCAACCGCTGTATCATTTACATTCGAATATTGTGTATTCCCCTTGCATACACTCCTTCATTTACTGTATTGTCATATGGGCTGAATGTTAGACAGAACGATGTCCTTGTGAATTGGACCTAATTCTGACCCATGTAAAATAAAGAGTTTATGTTTGTCTCTATGGGCTGAATATTAGACAGGATCATGTCCTTGTATATTGAACCTTATTCAGTCCTATGTAAAATAAGGAATCTATGGTTTTCCCTATGGGGTAATATTAGGACCTAATTCTGACCAATGTGAAATAAAGAGTCTATGTTTGTTTCTATGGGCTGAATAATAGACAGGATCATGTCCTTGTATATTGAACCTTATTCAGTCCTATGTTAAATAAGGAGTCTATGGTTTTCTCTATGGGGTGATATTAAGACCTAATTCTGAGCCATGTGAAACAGAAGTTTTATTGTATAAAATTGTCCTGTTTGATTACGTTTCGGCTTTATGCCTTCTTCAGAAACACTCAAAGTAGTCTATGATCACATTTATCTCGTCCTTCTATTTCTAAATTTCAGTTTAGAAGTTTTATTATTTATATTAATTGTTTTGAGTGATCTATTCAGTAGACCTATAAAAAGAAAAGGAGATAAATATGCGAGTATGAACTAAAACTTTTTTTTAAAAACATTTCAATGTTAATGTCAAACTATGAAATACAGCTGGGCTAAAATTGCCCCTATTAAGCTTTACTATGAAATTGAGAGTGAAGTAAAAATCAAGTGAGATAAAAAATCACATGAACATGACATATCCTTATTCTGAAGAACAGTCAGTAGAGGTTACAGTATAAAAATTACACTCCGGTCCGTGGCTGATGTATGACATACCTTCCATGAACATATAAATAATGATAACATTCTTATTTAACCTCAAATTATACAAAATATTTCCCTTTCTGTAAAATAAACCTCAAATCTTTATCTTTATTACCAAGCATCTTATATTGGAGCTCTTCTATCAGGAAGATAAATATACCCCCATGACATTGCCGAGTCTGAGATATCAAACATGTGTAATCTATTTAGATGTCTAACATTTTTTATTTATTGCTCCAAGCAACAAATCTGTATTTCTGTGATAGAAATTAGGGTAAATACAAAAACTCAACTGAATGGAAACACAGAGGTTGAATTCAAATAAGTACACTTCTTCTACATCAGGATTCTTGTAAGTGCAAAGTATAATCTTACATGAAATATCTTTAAGGATTTAATAAAATGTGACTACACTATATGCAAACAAAACAAATGCATTGCTAATACATTGATTCTAAAATTCAAGCAAACCTTAACATATTAAAATAAAGCAAATTAAACAATATTATAGCTCTATAGGTAAAAACAATTTGACCAGTTGAGTGGCATTAGGTACACCTGGAAGGGTGAAATATTCTTACTCAATTTGAAGTAATTTTCTAGATCACCACAAAACCAGCCCTAAGATGAAAAGTAGAACTGGAGAACTCATTGATGATTTTAACACAGACACTGCAAATTTGCTGGTCCCTAATTCAGCCCCTTTGGACCCCACCCTAATTTCATGTATGCTTTTTTTAAAACCCCGGGGTAAAAACCAAAAAAAAACCCCTCTTCATTAGCCCATTAGTTGCAGAAGGGTAGGAAGTAAAACTCCATTCACTTCTTTTACACAAGGCCAGCAGTAAACATAATGCATCAATTCTTATCTTGAGGAAGCCCTAGTGTTATGTTCAAGTTTCTACATAGGTCAATCTACTCAATAAATACTACCTTTGGACTGACCTGTGATAGAAAACTTGTCAGATTGCCATTGGGACTAAAAATATTAGAAAACGAAAAGGATGTAATATAATTTCAATAAGATTGTAAATAGGTGGATCATTGTTTTTAATATTTTTACAGCAGATGGTAAATAAATGACATCTCATATAAATCAAAACAACAACTCGGGGCATTGTCTATTGTTGATATTCAAATATAGAATGAGACTAAAATATGTCAACTTGCAATTGGCTGCACAAATATTTCACCGCCTGCAGCAATGTCAACTATCATATATGTCTTATCAAACCTTGAGAGGTTCTTACCTTACTTTAGACTTTCTATTTAAGGAATAATTAGCCTTTTGTATAAAAACTGAAAATGTCAGAACACATTTCCTTCAATAACTCATTTGTATACAAACATGTCTCATTTCAAATAGCAAGAAAAGTTTGGTCAGCACAAACAAAAGTGCAATGTTTCTACAAATTTTAAAAAGGCAGAAGATTCTAGGAGGAACCAATGACTGAAATAAATATAGTCCAAAAGCTAAATTAGCAAATTTGAATGACAATAAACATAGGTTACTTTCCTACTTTGATAATCAAATCAACTTCAGAAAGGGTTGACTTTCAAGGGATGTTGATAATATAATATAATTAGATCTTCAGCTATGGCAAAATTTCACCTTATACCATGACTATTCATAGAAGTACTTTCAGCAATTGGTCCAGTCAATCAGAGCTCTCAACAGATAGTCTGTACACGCTAAACCAAGTACCACTGTCGAGGGCCCTAATTGGCTGTCTCTGCTATGGCTGTCTTTGCTAGGGTACAATCTGATTAAAACACAACATTCTCTGATACAAGAAAGTTGGTAATTGTAGTACTGGTATGACCCAGATAGCAATAGATTGACATCATGGAAATGAGCAGTCTTATTCTGATGGAATGACAGTTTGGATGGTTTAACTTTAAGTTTCATTTCTAACTTTCTTGTTTGATATCTTGAAAGAAATTCAGATAAGGACAGTAAAAGTTATTGAAATCCAGATAAAGACAGTTGTAAAATTAAGAATAATTATCAAATTCTGACAAGTCTACTGGAATATTCCAGGAGAACTTCACATAAAACACTTCTATTTTCTAACACATCAAAACGTTTCTCAATTCACGAATAATGTCTAGAAACCTATAAAACTGTCTGAAGGTGATAGTTGATAGAGATCATTTACTATCTTCTAATAGCTCTGAAAATAACATCATGGAATAAAACAGGAATAAGTCTATCAGGAAAGGTATTCCAACAGATATTGTAGCCAGTATTGGTATTGGTATATGAGGGCACTTTGATCAAGTTTCAGTGTACACTGGTGTCACCTTTCTTCATTAGCCCATTTGGTGCAGATGATTTGGAGGTAAAACTCCATTTATTTCATTTCATTTCATGGTACTATTTGGACCTTATATTGCATGATATCCTATTTCTTTATATTCAGAAGTAGCTTCAAGTTATCAGAGCAATATAGCCAACATGGGTAGACATATCTCCAAACTAAATTTTAACATCTGCCTCTATTATCTACTTATGTATCTTTATAGTCTCCTCACAATAAAGAGCTTTTATAAAAAAGGGACATAGAAAAATTTAAATTAAGAAGTTGCTTATAATCTATACACATATCTCAGTAGTGTAGATATAGAAAGATAGATTGTTAGTATAACCAGCAGATGTTTTTTAGTCCAGTTCATGGCTTTCTAAATATTTATAATACCATATAGTTAGTAATGGCTCTGCTTATATGAACTCACTGACTAGTGTATTTGATGGTGTCTGACAAGAGTGTAATTTCTGCTTCAATTGTCAGTCATGCACTGCTGGATATAAAATAATACTATCATGCTTATACAGCTCCTTCCATTAATTTAAGCAATATTATGGTTGCTGATAGTGCAGCATATGCACAGAACAGTATCGATATATTTCCAAGTGTCCCTCCTTGCAATATATTAATATATCTATTATTTCTGACAGAAATAGTTACTGATAACATAATCTTTCAATGGAAATCTAGAAGCACTGTAAAAAAAATATATCTAAAAAATTTGAAGAAAAAAATTTGTGAAAAGTAAATCCCAAGTTTAAAACAAATTGAAGGTAAGGACCTTTACCTGCTCTAGTTTTCAACTAATTTATCACTGTTATATTTAGTGAGGAAAATAAATATATAAACAATATGTTAGGTGTATGTAGTTTAATTCTATAGACTCTAGTGTTAAATCAACTCTAGTTGAGTATTATGTCATTATATATATTGATATAAACTAGTCTGTCCATTAAAAAACATAAAACATTGACTAACAATATACACACTTGTCAAATTTGTTTTTATAGGAGTTGTCCTCATATACTTCTTTCTAAATTTATCACAGTTATCTTATAACTTGTATCAGGAAATAACCAGTTAAACTACTGGGTAAACATTGGCATTTACAGATTATAAAATACATCTGCATCAAATACATCAAATAAGCATTTTTCATCCCTCACATTGACTTGCTGTGTCCAATCAAAGACACATAGTTGTCAATTAGTGTTAATCTCATGTTTTAAATTTGTTTTGGATATATAATCCTGAGCTTCAGAATGGCTAGTTTTGTAGAACATATTGTTATATTCAGTAGACTTCATTGTCCAAAACACAGCTACACCACCAACCTTTTTGATTTCTGTAGAACATTGAAATAGGTTTATATTTCCATCAACACTACAAGATCCTTTATCCTTGTCATTCCATTCAACCTGTAACACAGACTTGGGGGATTCGGGTGAAATCTCAAGTTATTATCCCTATTAAACTCTAGACCTTCAGGTTCTGCTGCAAACATAGCCAAACAACAGCACAATCTGCAGGATTTTCTGGCACATGTTGTTGAAATGTGGATTAGTCAACACAACTATTAGTGTTCGTTCTGTATTCAAATAAATTTCAGCTTGGGATCTCAATAATATGATCAATCACTCTTCAAGTATTTAACATTGGATTAATAATTAGAGCCGTTTCAGTTTTCATATTTTAAGCTCAATTGACATTGTTATCAATCATATTGAAATATAGCCGGATTTGAATTTCTCTTTACATGCAAGACTCCTGCCATTAACGAGATATGTAAATTGGCCAAATTTTCTATGGGTCACCATAAAATGTGCATTGCGATACATGGTGTTTATCATGATACATGGGTCACATTAAGATGTTTATTGCAATACAAGGGTTACCGGTACCATACAATGTGTATCACGATACAAGGGTCACATTACAATGTGTATCATGTTACAAGAGTCACATTAGTGCAATGTGTATTGTGATACAAGGGTCACAATATGACATATTATCAGGATACAAGGGTCACTATATGATATTATCAGGATACAAGGGTCACATTACAACTTGAATTGTAATACGGTACAAGGGTCACATTACAATCTGTATCATGATACAAGAGTCACATTACAATGTGTATTGTGATTTAAGGGTCACATTATGATGAGATCAGGATACAAGAGTCACAATATGATATCAGGATACAAGGGTCACAATATGATATTATCAGGCTACAAGGATCACATTATAATTTGAATTGTGATACAAGGGTCACATGTGTATTGTAATAAAAGGTCAAAATACAAAGTGTATTGCGATACAAGTAATTGGTAATGTAGTAGATTGGAGTGGATAACATCCACCCCTGAAAGAATTTTCTAACAGTCAGTGATTCTTAAAAAAGACCTTGTGATACAACAATTCAGTGATATATCGAGCCAGCATTAGTCAAGATTGTCACAGAGTGGATATGATCTAGGTTTTGATCTAATATAAACTGAGTTTAAAATAATTTTCAAACTCTAAAATATTTTTCATATATAATTTACATCTAATATATACTTTATCATTCTCCACTTTTATAAGGTTAATTAAAAATGAAAGTTAATTAAGCAGTGTGACCTAGTTTTGGAGTTATAATGACTGATATTAATAATTAGAAATTAGAAAGCAAAGAAAGAAACATAATTAAACTTTTACTTTATGTACATCAGTTACACCTAAGTTTTGGCATTAATTGGATTAATTTTGATTGGTAAACACAAATTATGACAAATTTCGACACTATTTGATATAAACTTGACAGAACAGATTTAGAATCTTGTCAGTTCTTGAAAAGCATTTATAGAAAACTGCACAAAAAAAACATCCATATCTGCCTATTTTTCAGTAGTTTTAACCATGATTCTCTCCAATAGATTTTAATGATAAGACAGAGTTGAAAGATGCATTTAAAAGATAATAGACACACCCTACTTTGACTTGATAAATAATTAGGCTATCAAATTCCCTGCATATACATACTGCTAATAATTCACTGTCACTAGGTCTAGCTGATCTAATTATTTAATCAACTA
The DNA here is from genome assembly GCA_030562195.1 of Nipponacmea schrenckii. Lineage (NCBI taxonomy): Eukaryota > Metazoa > Mollusca > Gastropoda > Lottiidae > Nipponacmea > Nipponacmea schrenckii. Next base: position 19,960,627 of record CM060201.1, read on the forward strand.
TGACATAGAGTTAAAACCTTGTGAACCCTCAAAAGGAATTTATAGGTGAAAACAAAAGTCTAATGGTGAAAGAATTCAGAATTCCTTTAAAAGAATTAAATAAATCCTGAACTGCCCTCATTAATATAAAGATAGAAAAATGGTTATTTTTTTTTAAAAATCTGAAATTTGATTAAAAATGAAAAAAAAAACCATATACCGGTACTTATATTTTTATCTCAATGGCATATAGTGTCATTATTCTGTTATATATATAATATTGGGGAGTCATCTATCACATAAATATATATAAGCTCTTATGATAGATGATGACTCCCCAATCTGACACCACAATATATAAAATAAATATTCCATGGTAACAAGCAAATATCTTGTCCTTATTTATATCAGGTATAGGGGTGTCTGGGGAGGGGGACTTTGAAGTCCAATCAAATTATTTTTAAAATTTTAAAACATAATTTAACCTGAATTTATTAGAGTTAAAATATTCAAACTGTGGTTGAATGATCTTAAAGAAATTCCAGTACATATTGTTTAGAAATATAGGTTATTTTTCCCTCTACCAGACAAACACATTAAATGCCAAGATAATTATATTGTCTCCATTTAAAAGCCCACGTTTACCTGCCTTATGATATAACTATTATAGAAGTATAATGATAAATATCAAAGGTTATTATTTGTCACACCATCATTATTGTAGAGCTGCCAGCAATGTTATAATGTTGTGAAAGTATGCCTTCTTTTGTCTTCTGCAGTTCTTAGACAGACGACAGACGATATGCATGGAACTGTTCACAAGTTTACATGTAATAGTACACTTTATTACCGGGCATTATAGCTCATAACGCACGGTTGAGAAATGCACTGTTATCTCACTGTACAACACTTACCTTTCTATCTCGATCAGAATAGGGTATAGCAAGCCACGGCATCAATGAAAAATATTCTTTAAATCCGTCTTCATCTTTATCCCAACTCACAAAAATTATTTCCAAATTTTCACCTTTTTCAGATTTTTTGAAATTTGAATAAAATTCATCAAGTTTCGGGGTGAATCCTCTACAAGGAGGACACCAATGAGCAGAAAAATAAAGTCCGACAATTTTGTCTTTTCCACATAACGATCTTGTTGGAACCTTGTCACCGTTTTTCTTAATTACATTATCACCTATTAATCCTTCCAATTTCGATGCCATCGTCCCAAAGTCTGTAAAACATGGAATCCTTGCAGAATATTGTACAAGAGCACGTTCAATACGACCGCCTCTCAAAGTGACTAAACTAAAAATAGACTTCTTTATTCTAGTTTGGGATAGATGTACGAAGGCCCATTGAGGACTTATTATTAATGTAATAGAGTCAGGTGCGCCAATAAAGAAATGGAGAAAATTTAAAAATCGTTACTCATTTTCGTTTGATCAAAGAAGATTAAGCAGTTACGGTTAACAAAATCCGCCCTCTTACCTGTGCATTTTTATGACCAAATAAAATTCTTAACTTTAGAGCTCGAAAGGGATCCATCCATGTCAATGTATAGGGACATGTCGATTATAGGAGTGATTAGGGTGGTTGAAAGGTTAAAAATATTATAATGAAAGCAAACACTGGCGCTTTCACTTCTCAGCTAAATGCAGGTAATTACGAAACGAATGGTTCTCAGGGTTTAGCACCATACAGTAAATATAGGTAACTGTTATCCTACTTTTGGCGCTGAGTAGGCGCTATATTATATTACTTTATGATTTTTAACAATTTAATGGGCATGCAAATAATTAACGGTTAGATTATCAAATATTCAATTATAACAAGAAAAATAAATTCGGTCCATGGACAGAGTTATAATCAAATAAAGATGCAACATTCTCAACAAATCTTCAGTCAAATCATCAAATGTGTCAAGGATAGAAAGAGACGGGCAGATAGGCATATATATCTAACCAAGTGAATATTGAATGGGTGTGAGCATGCGATAAAGAATTATGATCAATCCAATTATTACTATTTTCTGTCTGCAGCCTGCATGATTATAATCGATATTTCTGATTAGTTTTCACTTCAATCGTGTCATTTTGACTTCATAAAAAAATGTCCCTTTATTGGAAACCCAACCAGACAGAATCAAAGGAGAAATCTGCATTATTCATTTCGACATTTCTTCTATCTGCATTATTCAGACGTCCAGGAGGGAAAATTGAGTAAATGATTTTCTGCTCGATTCTGAATATTGTTGATTGTTTAAAATTTAATGCCGTTTAATGCGCCTGGCTATAATAGAGCTTTATATTAACAAAGAATTAACAGCGCATTGGGTATTGGTTAAAAAAAAATGAATGGCTTTCAGAAATGGTGGCCTATATTAATTAAAAAAACGGAGATTTACAAATCCTAAAATCAAATAAAATACATGTATTTTCATAATTGTCAATAATGCATCTTCTAAGTCGTGGTTTTTCAGCCTATTTCTTTTGTTACAACTTGATCAATACCAATACCCCTTCCCCTGTAGATTCTTACTGCTTCATATTGCTCCTTTAGTTTCCACCTGCAATCTTTTACATGTCGGAGAATATAGTCTGCCTGGACTAATTATGCTACCACAGAACAAAGGAAATAAACGGACCTAGTTCTGTTAATAAGAAACATAAACATAGTCATTGATATTATTATTTTATTTATCTTAACCTGTTTCATCGGTTAACAGATGATAAACATTCTCTTAGCAACAGGTAGCAATCTGACAGCGCGGGAAATTATTACCAATCTGGCAGACGTACAAGAGTCAGGTGTCTTGACCATCAAATAACCTTCAAAATTATTATTTAAAATCAAATTTTTTACCTCATGACATTCCTCAATGCAAAAATTGAAAATGGAAATGGAAGTTAGAAGGGTTCAAGACCAGTCCTAGAATCATTGAAATGTTGTCTTAACGAACTTACGAAATATGTACATAAATATAGTCCCTAAAGAATGTATTTAGCTTTTAAAAAAATGATGAGGTAGGCCTATGTTACATAGTTTGTCTCCAAACTAAGTGATTTCTTCCAAAAGGGCCTACTATTAAGATTTAAGTTTGTATATTGGCAAAATTTGGTCATTTCTCGAATTAGACCTATGACTTTATCATGAACATAGCTACATATATATTTATCAGAACTCAGAATCGATGGATGTTCCAAGTTCTCGTAAGAGTTTGGTCAATATTGACCCGACACAAACTATAAAAATGTATAGGCCTACTAGAAGCAATAGAAATTCCAAGAACCTGTAACGTTATAGAGATAATATTTCAACTATAAATCACAATAAGATGGAATTTGGCAAGGATCCATGTTTATCAAAAAATAAAATAATTAATTGATCTCTGTTTATCTGAATTCTTACTTTCAATTTCCAGATAATTACTGCACTTGGAGAACTTTCAAATTTTATGTAAATAATATCAAATTCGTTTTTCTTTTGTACGTTGGACATTTTTTTGCTCAAATTCATAAAATATTTACAAAGAAATCTAGCCTCGTGTGTTATAAATTGAAACACTGAAACTAGGCCAATATAGCTTAATTAGAAGGTTCCCATATTTTAATTAAGTCTTTTAAAACAAATTCAGGTTCATAAATTATTTTGAAGTATAATTTTAACGATGTTTTGATTATGAAAATTTTACATACTACTCCTTTAAAGAGACTATAATTTTAATTGATATTTGGTATTTTATATTTTTTGTTCCTTCTATGGAACCTGCAATGGCAGGTCGTTCTGATCGTCGAATGATCTTTAATATAGCATGTTATAATTCAGGCACGATATATCTCTTAATCGAAGTATTGCGATACGACATGCCACGATAGACGTATCGTATCGCGAGGTCGTGTATCGATACTTTAAAAAGTCGGTGAATGCAAGCTTAGCCCATCATAAATTCACTGAAATCCATTGTTTTCAAATTACCTATTTGATATTTAATTTAGTAGACAGACAGGCTTAATTATTTTTTATTAACAGTTTATAAGTGAAATATCTCATCAGAGAACTAGTTAAGTTACTAATAAAAACATTTTGTTACCCCAAAATATAAGTGTTAAAATCAATAGAAAGAAACCTTGGAGAAAAAATGTTACTTTTATCTAATGATCCCATATCGCGATACATATCGTATCATGACACTTGTATCGTGATACGTATTGTGGCCCGATTTGCAATACCCAGCATAATGTAGCACACTGGGCTTTGATTTATAATCAAATCACTGATATGTTTCCATGTCTAACCAAGCTGCAGTACTGACAGTGGTCGTATATCATGTAGTAGAATAATATTACAACAAGATATTCGATTTTTATTTCATATTTACCGAATATCTAGTAGCCATTAATCAACTCTAATCGGTATGATAAACGAGTTATTATAGAACTTGACTAAACATGCTAGAAACAATAATATTAAGCTAATTTTATAGTAATATAGAATCGTGTGGTATTTTTATGAGGTTTTATCGGACGGTGGTCACCATTAATTTCATTTCAATCTCGCCACCTCCTTAAGGCACGTGCCACTTAGAATGTTTATTGTTGGCGCGTGTGAAAGAATCTCAAGTGTTTTCCTGACTTTGATGAAAGTAGGTTAGATCTCAACTTAACACTTATGTTCTTGAGGTCATAAAGATCCGTATTAATTAAATCTGAAATGTAAAATTCTACATATAAAGTGCACATTATCTTGTACAGTACTTCTCCATATTGACCCACAGGAGGAATTGAAAAGTCTTAGGGAAATTGAAAAGAAGGAGGAATTGGTTAGATTTGAAGGAAGAGAGAGATAAACGTGCCGTTGGTGATTGATCAGCAATGAGCTTTGTTTGATATCTTTTTCTGGGAAGAGAACTCTTCCTAGACTACAGTAGCTTCGAGCCTGTGGAGCTTGTCCTCGCCAAAGGGGGGGGGGGGGATCTCATAAAGAAGGTTGAGGAACATTGATCTAGTATCTATATGGACAAACCAATTGAATGACAGAAACCTGGGCTTGTTAAATAAATATATCAAGCGTCTCCAAGAGGTTTTCGTCACAATTTGTTTAAGTTGTTCTGAAATTAAAGAAAACACCGACGTCAGACAGGATAATAAAAATGAATGGAGATTTACACCCTCCTCTTCTTCTTTATCTCATAAAGACGGGCAACACAACGCCATGCAGTGTGCTTTGAAGGAAACTTTGGCAGGACAGCGACATTAGCGTACTCTCTTTGGGGTTTTCCAAGTGTTAAAGAATGTTTAAAAAAGACGAAAAAAAGGTTGTAATCGGCTTGACAAAAAATGCCTAGTAATCCTCTTTCAACCAAGAGATAAAATGAAACGAACTTCTAATGCCAGGTAGCAGGCCTTATGGTAAGATATTTATCAGCAGGAGAAAAAACGAAGTTTAAAGAAGATAAAATTCCTAAAATCAAGGGAAATGTGCAGCATTTAATTACTTTCTCTCAACTATGAACATTTAACATAGAAAAATACGCCATTACTCCCAAAAAAAGAATCTATTAGAAACGCTTTTATTTTATTGGACTATAGTATACGCAAGTAAATAGAGTCAATCAAAGTCTCTGATTGATTGTATTCACAGGCGTACAATCCAAACAAATCACTGAATTCCGGGATACAAGTTCATAATAGCTTGACATTGCAAAGATGGATTAAGTTAATTGTGAAAGCATTGATAAAGATATTTATGGACTCGGTCCACCAATTCATTTGCCATCTATTTCCATGTTAAATCACAAAATTCAACCTTCTAGAACTTTTTCCAGAAATCTCGTTGAAAACTTTCTTATATGTCACATGAAAGCCAGGCTTCTGTATAAAAATTCAATATAGCATGACCATAGAAATTTTTAACTAAACAAAATGAAAGTAAACCACTACATTTTATCACCATCCGCTTGACTGTCACTGCACACAAAACCACTATTTTTAGAAATAACCTTCCGCCAATTAAATTTCTCATTATCTCAGAAATTCTGAAAGAAAATGCAATTTCAGACATCAAATTTCAAATCCAGACCAAAAATTAGTCAAAAATGGGCATGCAAAACCCCCAAAGGAAGGGAGAAAAAGGATTTCTAAAAATAGAACAGACTAAATTCGTCTTGTTTTACAACCTGTCCAAAATGAACCTGTCCAAATATTATGCAAATAAACCTAAAAGTATGCAAAAGACAGCGTTTTTACTGATGCACCCCTACCTCTATTTAGCCCTCTATTAGATATCATTGATGGCGCGTCTTACACTAAATCAATCATAACTTTCTTATTTCTCTATATAAATGAAATTTGTAAAGACTATAAAGTATTCTAATATGATTCCAGCCTACAAACACCAAAAAGGCAGAAAAAATGGCAACATTTGTTACCTAGTTGGCCTTTAATGTTACACACTCATTCTGACTGTTCCTGCTGAAATCTTCATAATTATCATAAATTTGAGTTTGAAATTGCTCCAGAGATAATTCAGGCTGTTTTTACTGTCTAAAAAGCATTCTACAGTCTCCTGGTTCCAAGAAATAGGCATACCATACATTGAAGTGGACTTTCAGGGCAGCCATAGAAACTGTATTCTTGAGGTCTGAAAAATACACACGAAAAACCAAATTTAAATGGTTGAAATAAGGAATATCTGCATTAGGAATTTTATTAGAACTTCATAGCCTCTTCAAAATGGCTCGTTTTACTAGATATTTAAAGTAGAAAGTGCAAAAAAGGGGAATAAAGGAATTTTTGAAAACTCAATACAATGTACTATGACAGGCCTATTGGCCAAAGGCTCCAAAATGCCGATTTCCAATATATGACCCTAAAATTCTAAATTTTCACAACAATTGAGAGTTACCAACCTTTTTTGAAGTTTCCATTCATAAAAAGCCAAAATTATCAAAAAGCATATTTGTTTTTGAATATAAGCTCCAATATTCAAGAGGAGCGATTTTTTTTATTGTCGTAACTTGTTTTACAACATCTCAGGATGAACCTGTCCAAAAACTATGCAAATAAACCTAAAAGTATGCAAATGATAGTGTTTTTACTTTTGCTCCCTATTTCCTATGAAATGCTATATTTACAACTAGTAAACTAGTATGCGTACAATTCTAAATTGGTAATAACTTTCTTATATATGAAGATAATTCAGTTCTGTAAAAATAGTAAAGATCATTGATCTAAATCAAGCCTGAAAAAAATAAATTATACAGAATTGGGGTAAAATTTATCATGTAATATTTACTTCGCACATCATTCCACCTGTTTGTACTTCAAAAACCACAGTATTCCCAAAATTAATGACGGACTAAATTCGTATACAATCATTAGCATAAAATGTTTTACTAAACTGAGTCCAGGACTCAGTTGAATCTGTCAGAAGAGTACTCAAGCATTATGACAGGTTATTAAGAAGGACCTAACATTAACGTCTGCAAGATTGTGCTGAGGATGGGATCAACCTATAGTTCTACAAATAAATGACTAGGTAGTAAAGAAACCATAGAATAATAATTATGATGGCGACTTTTATACTGCTGGTATTGATAATATTTGAACGTCTTTTAGAAGTGGAGACCAAATATAACCTTAAACGCAAGGGCATTATTATGGGAGAACTCAAATCGATAACGTTTCAACACAATGTCGATATCATAACAAAGCACATAAGATGAAACAGGGTATGTTTACTCTTCTAGACACCTGGTACCACTTTTCATCATAAAATATTTATTCACTTGATTGATATTCTTTATGTGAAATAGCTGTTAACAATGTTTTAACAATATGCTGTTTTAGATTTAGGGTTTCGTTTTGTAAGTAGCCTAGCCTTAATGTATCCAAATTGGCATTAAATGGACCACCATTTAAATTCATAGTAATTTTCTATTACAGATGGTTTTGGAAGTGTAAGAAGTACGGCTACCAGCAGAAGATGACTTAAGTTCCCTTCAAAATATTTTGAACTTAAAAGTAACACTTTGTAATGCACAATAACATGTTCCTCTAACAACGGTAGAATAAATAAGAATTAAATATTTTATACTCTCTTATTCATACTAGAGATAAAATGAATGAGTTTTATGTCCTAATCTTATGCACCTTATTGTGTCATGAAGACGGGCAACGCCATGCAGTGTTCAGTGAGGGAACATTGTTTGTAGGACAGCATCATTAGTCTATTCGTTTAGCGATTTCCAACTGTTGGAGGATTTTTAACGTGCACTGTTCATAGTAGAGCCTATCATATTTAGAGAAGGGGTTTGACATGGTATTAGGTCTTATGAACCTTATTAACCTCCTTTGACTAGAGCCTACCATATCTAGAATAGGGGTATTAGGTCTTATTAACCTCTATTGACTAGAGCCAATCGCCATCAGAAGAGTTGTATATCATCTGTATCAACTAAAACATTTCAGATGTTGTTTTTCATCACTATGGTATCATTCTACTCTGTGATACCAGGAGATGACTGCAAACATGCATTCTCTTATACAGACTTGTTGTTCCTTGCAGTCACATTATTGGAAAAGGGTGCAAGGAACGACAACTCTGTATAAGAGTTAGGAAAACGGGTTGCTGATTTTAGTCCCTGCGATCAGATTAACGAGAATCAGTATAACATGAATCCGTAGATTTAAAATTCAAATATAATTTCATTATGTTCGTTTAGAACTTAAACCAGCACCCTAAACCCACCAGCTTTTGTTCGTCTTCTTTCCATGCAAAGCATACTTTTCTGACATTATTAAATCATGATTTTTACGTTTTTACTGAATTTACACGAAATATAGTGACATGGAGACTTGAAGGGTGTCTGGTTTCACGAATGTATTGTAGATTACAAGAACAGGTGATCTTGTACACACAGCCTTTGGGTGCCGGTGGTATAAAAAGTTGAAGTTTCCCATTAGCACGGAGTAAAGGTTTAATTGTTTGACCAGATGTAAGTACGGTTTCAATCTCAACAGTTTGTTTGAGCATTCATCTATTTTCTATTAGGGTTTCTTGGTTTTTCATGGTTTGGGTTATGATGGTTTTAATGAAGTTGGTTTTTCGTGAAGGATACGGGATAGCCATTGAGATTGGTGAAAACATCATGCAGGTGGCGGAGTTCGTTGTCATTGAAGATAATGAGGAACCCTTTCTCTTGATCTGGATGTCTAGAAAGAGAGCTGATTGTCGGACTCAGTTTCAAATATAGATTGGATGCGACTTTTGCTGCTGTTGAGATGGTTCAATAACTGGTGAGGGTCATCCATATCTTTAAGCATAACAAACACGTCATCCATATTGCGGAACCGTCAGTTGGGTTTGAGATTTGAAGTGGGAAGGGCTTGTTCTTCAAAATGAGTCATGTTAACGTCAGTGATAAGGGGGGAGAAAGGGCTCTTCCCATGGGTAAGCCTTGTAGTTGATCATAAAGTACAATACATCTCTTATGGTGTTGACCTTTATGAACAACTCCAAGGTTTACACATAGGAAGCTTCCTCTCTTATTTTGAAGAAGAAGCCCTCCTTACTTCAACTATCAAACCCAATATGGAGATCGTTTTTGTTATGCTGGAAGATATAGATGACCCTTATTAGTTATTGAAACATCTCAACAGCAGCGAAAATCGCATCAAATTTACCGTGAAAACTGAGTTCGACAATCAGCTCCCTTTTTAGACATCCAAAAAAAAAAGAATGGGTACTACATTATCTACCAATGTATACCGGAAATCCACTCACACTTCTCTTCACTCCAACCATCCCATCCATGTTATAAAAGGTATGGTATCTACCCTCACACGACGTGTCATCAATATTTCTGATTCTGAAAACCATGACAATGAACTCCGCCACCTGAATGATGTCTTTACAAATGTCAATGACTATCCCGTATCCTTCACCAAAACCATCTTTACTCAAATAAATAATAATAAAAAATGACACCCTAGCAGAACCAATCGTCAAACAATTAAACCTTTACTCCGTGCTAATAGCAAACAGCAACCCTCTATACCTCCAGCACCCAAAGGCTGTGTACAAGATCACCTGTTCATACAATCAAGAATACATCGGTGAAACCAGACACACCCTTAATCTTAGAAGTCGAGAACATTTATCCTTAACCTGACCAAATACCAAATCAACAAGAAACCCGGTCAGATGAACGATGCTATCCAAATAAGACATGAAACCCAATTAAACAGAGGCATGGGTGTCAATATCCTCCATACAAATGATGCTTTCCACGTGCATTCAGAAGCATGTTTTCAGCCTTATTGTTTTATTTCATGTCCTTTTCGTCCTTTTTTTTTAAATATTTATAAGATACCCCTCCCCAATATATTTTCTTCACCTTTATGCTAATCTTCCGGCCACTGTCGATCCCAAAAAGCTGTTTATTGGGCATTTCTAAATTGATTGGTATGTTTCTCCTCTCCTTCATTCTTAAGAAAAACCTTCTTAACCGTCTGCTAGTTCCTACACCCCCCCTCCTCTTTCTCTCTCCTTTTAGTTCCTTCTTTTCCTTCTTTTCTTCTTTCTTCCTCTCCTTCTCTTTTATCTTTTCTTCTTTCTTTCTTTCCTTCTCTTTTACCTTTTCTTCTTTCTTCCTTGCTTTCTCTTATATCCTTTCTTCTTTCTTCCTCTCTTTCTCTTTTATCTTTTCTTCTTTTTTCCTCTCCTACTCTTTAATCTTTTCTTCTTTCTTCCTCTCCTTCTCTTTTATCTTTTCTTCTTTCTTCCTTGCTTTCTCTTATATCCTTTCTTCTTTCTTCCTCTCTTTCTCTTTTATCTTTTCTTCTTTTTTCCTCTCCTACTCTTTAATCTTTTCTTCTTTCTTCCTCTCCTTCTCTTTTATCTTTTCTTCTTTCTTCCTTGCTTTCTCTTTTATCCTTTCTTCTTTCTTCCTCTCTTTCTCTTTTATCTTTTCTTCTTTCTTCCTTCTTTTCCTTTTCTCTTTTACTTCTTTCTTCCTCTCCTTCTTTTACTTTTCTTCTTTCTTCCTTGCTTTCTCTTTTATCCTTTTCTTCCTTCTTCATCTCCTTTTCTTTTATCTTTTCTTCTTTCTTCCTCTCTTTCTCTTTTATCTTTTCTTCCTTCTTCCTCTCCATCTCTTTTCTTCTTTCTTCCTCTTTATCTTTTCTTCTTTCTTCCTCTCCTTCTCTTTTATCTTTTCTTCCTTCTTCCTCTCCTTTTCTTTTCTTCTTTCTTCATCTCTTTCTCTTTTATCTCTTCTTCCTTCTTCATCTCTTTCTCTTTTATCTTCTCTCCCTTCTTCATCTCTTTCTCTTTTACCTTTTCTTCCTTCTTCCTCTCTTTCTCTTTTATCTTTTCTTCCTTCTTCCTCTCTTTAATCTTTTCTTCTTTCTTCCTCTCCTTCTCTTTTATCTTTTCTTCCTCTCCTTCTCTTTTATCTTTTCTTCCTTCTTCCTCTCCTTCTCTTTTACCTTTTCTTCCTTCTTCCTCTCTTTTTCTTTCAGCTTTTTTTCCTTCTCTATGGAAGTGTCCCTTCCTCTTTTCCAAAATTTAAATCTAAATCGCCTCCTTCCTCCCCTCCCCTTCCTCTCTTCCCGTTTTCTGCTCCATCTGGTCTCATTTTTTCTTCTTCATCTTCCATTTCCTCTCATCTCTGTGTGTTTTCATATATTCTATGTCCGTATCTTCTGGCTAATTCAATCTCCATCTGCAGCTCACTATAGCTCATACTCTCACTTTCTAACTATCACCCATCCTCTCACTTTCACTTTCTTCATGCCTCATGTATTTCCTTTCCCATTCCTCTAGTTTTCTCTCAACTTTTATGTTGATAATATCTTAAACCTACACCTGAACCTGTTTCTGAAATGTACAAATATTAAAATTTGTAAATGAATAGGCAAAACTTATATCAATCTCACATGGAGGTGTCACTATCGATACCAATCTGAAGTTTGACACACATATACAGAACCAAGTAAATAAATCCAATCAGATGATGGGACTTGCCAGACGATCTTTCAAATACCTGGACTATAGAAGCTTTAGATTGCTCTTCAAAGCGATAGTTCGACCTCATTTGGAATATGTCAGCAGTGTATAGAATCCATCCAGAAAGAAAGACATCGATAGTATTGAGAACGTTCAGCGCAGAGCCACAAAAATGCTACCAAAGGAATTACCATACGACGAAAGGCTAAAGCTCCTCAAACTACCGACACTGAAGTTTCGTAGACTAAGAGGCGTTATGATCGAGGCCTATAAGATCCTAAACAACGTGTACGATCAGCATATAACAACTGGCATGTTTACATTGAACAACACCACTACAACAAGAGGTCATCCACTGAAACTAATGAAGAGTAGATGTAGACTGGAGATTCGTAAAAACTAGGCTACTTCACCAACCGGATTGTACAAGTATGGAACAGTTTGCCATGTTCTGTAGTAACATCTAGTAACACTGATACATTTAAACGAAGACTAGACAAACACTGGAGTAACCATCCAATGATCTATGACTAAACAGCAGAATACAACACTATAATCCGAAGTAGCACTACAGTATTAAGTAATGAAGATGAAGAGATTGAGGCCACTATAGAGGTTTTATAACCTGCGGAGGATAACAACTTACGAATCAAAAAAAAAAAAAAAAAAAAAAATCAAAATATTTGCTCTCCAGTCCAGACCAGTTTCGAATGTAAGGTACCGGTAGTTAATGATATTATTCTGTCTAAGAGCCACCAGAAAACACAGGCTTACCAGAAACCTTATTTACAAAGACGTAGATCTACTCTTTATATGGTATTTTATTTAAAGGGCCCTCGCACGACAGCAATCACTTTTGGCGTTGATGTGAATTTAAAGTGATCGTAGGCCTATCTCATTTTTCAGATAGGTTAATAAACCAAGGCCTCGATTATAGTCACGTTAGAAATATAGTCACAGTCGGAAATCGAGTGGACCAATGCTATTGTCAAGGAAAAGTTTCCCTCATTGCACATTGCACAGAGTTGTCAGTCCTTATTAACTGGGTTTCAGTGTTTAGTGTTGTTGAATTATTTATCTCCCCTGTATTGTCATTTTTCAGAGAGTTGATATCAAAGAAGTTAAAAGAGTCTACCAGACGACAGTACCGTTATAGAGACAACAGCAGAAGAAATTCAAAATATTATCAACAATTGTCCCACTGACATTCATTGTTCTAGATAGAAACGTGCAGATAATCTAGAGCTTATATATCCGGGTAATTAGGATATTGAATGTTTACAAGGTGGCATATTGGCCGACATAGTTTTATTTCGTCTACTGTTAAAACCATTCAGAAATTTGTATATTTACTTTGTTATATTTGAATGTGTAATTGCTTCACCAGCTTCAAAAGAACTCATTTTTAATAAACCTTCCGTCTTCATTAACTCATTAGGGTTTCAATGTAGACTAAAACATATTTAGTCATTTCGCTTCCGTTTACAGAATATGAAAAAAAAAAAACGTTTAAAGGCGAGCGATCCCGGATTCGAACAAAAAACCTTTAAGGTAGATCCTATTCTAGTTTCATTTTATACATTGCAGGTACTAAATGGTGTGGAATGGGTAATGTTGCTGATAATTTTGATGATTTAGGAAAGCATAAAGAGACTGATAAATGTTTCAGAGGACACGATTTCTGTCCCGACACAAACCATTCAAATCAAAGAATGGCTTGTTCAATGCGGGATTTTTTTCTAAGTAAATCTTTATATTATTTTTCAATGAAATTAAAACCTAACGATATTTCATTTCCACTCTCTATCCTCGGCTGTTTGGTTTGGGAACACTCGTTTACGTCTCGTTTTTTTGTCCATAAATTAACATAAACACCTCAAAAAATTTTGTTGTTTTCTTTTTTTATTAAAGATCTCATTGTGATTGTGATGATGAATTTTATAACTGTTTGATGAACTCGACTGATGAGCTTGGACCAATCATTGGGAAATATATTTCAATATACTTTAATTTGATTGTTTTTAAGTGAAGAGCACTAAGACATGCATTAAAGAAGGGTTTGTTTTCCTTCTTTCATTGTGTCCCATTGACAATCTCGCTTTTCACAAATTATACAATACAGGAACAGATTCTACATCCTAATTGCTTAGCGTATTTGTTTTAAACCAACCGACATCACTTTTAGAAATCCTGTTATATGACGGGTGTGGAACTAGATAGGGTGTGTCTACTCTTCTAGACATCTGATACCACTTTTCATCATTGATATACTACATGTATTATGCTTCCAATGTTTTGACAATATGTTGTTTTGGATTTAGAATTTTATTTGCAGTTCGTTTCGTAAGTAGCCTAGCCTAATTTCTCGAGTTGCCAAACTAGCAATACAAGTCCCATTGTAATATTATATTACAGATGGTTTTGGAAGTGCAAGAAGTAGAGGAAATTCGCCAATCGCGTACCAGTTCCCAATTCGTACCTTCTCGTTTCCAGCCATAGTATCAATGGCATATTATCCAGCCAAGCATTTCTGAATTGCGAGTTATCGTTCTTTAAATAAGCAATACTTAAAATGGCAGCAAAAATTGACGTCTCTAAGGGGTGAGTAATAAACCTTTTCCAGGGGGTTTCATGTAAATTTTCTTTCAAATATTTCGTGTACCAGAAATGCCAATTTTTGTGCCTTTGCAGAAATATTTGGAATGCTAGGTTATTAAAATATTAACGATGTTTTAAGCTATTTATCGATACAATATGGTGTCAATTCTACTTTCTCTATCAGTTTTCCCGTAGCCTTGTGTGTGCTCCTATATAGTACCACTTAAGATTGCCTATATCGTACTTGAGTACGAATTTGGTTACCTAGCGGTACTATATAAGGTATAAGCCTTATTTTCATTTATAATATCATAATTTCTGTGTCTTTTGTTTTATTTTGTAGAAGTGAATCCGTTGCTTGGACTTCGGAAGATCGGAAATCATGTTTGAAAGAACTTAGATTGAAAACGATTGGTTTTAACGAATCGTCTCGTAAAAATGGGATACCAAAACCAACTATACGTAGACACCTTAAAGGATTAAATAAGTATGCAAAAAATGGTACAAAATTACGAGGTTCGCCAACCGTATTACCCGAAGAAGTCGAAATAGAACTTGTTCAGAAAATTAAAGAACTCGATGAAATGATGTTTGGTTTAACTGTTAAAGACCTTAAGACCTTGGATTATAACTTGGCTGTAAAAAATGGTGTAGCAAAACGATTTAACCCATTTAAGAAGGAGGCAGGTAAAAAATGTTATTATTCCCTTATGAAGCGTCATCCAGAATTATCTCTTCGATCGCCTGAGCCAACTTCCATGAACCGCCAGAAAGACTTCAACAGACAAAATGTCCACTCTTTTTTCGCGAAATATTATGAAACATTAGCAAAGTATCAACTGACTCCTGAGAAAATATACAACATGGACGAGACAGCCCATTCCACGGTACAAACTCCCTCGAAAGTTATATCCTTGAAGGGAAAGCGACAGGTTGGTGCCACAACAAGCGCTGAGCGTGGTACTAATACCACTGGAATACACTGCCATTCAGCATCCGGTCACTTCTTGCCTCCCATGCTCATCTCAAAAGAAAATGTATGTCAGAAGTTCTGAAAATCGGCGCTCCCCATTGAACTGAATTTGCCTGCTCATCATCAGGATGGATCGACAAAGAAATATTTGTAGAATGATTAAAACATTTTATCAAGGCCACTAATTCATCATCCATAAACGTTCATCTGCTTTTACTCGACGGACACGGTTCTCACACAAAGAACCTAGACGCAATCAACTTAGCAAGAGAAAATAGAGTTGTAATGCTCCCATTTCCGCCTCACACCACACATAAAATCCAACCTCTTGATGTCAGTTTTTTAAAATCATTGGTATAATTTAGAAATTGTGAACCGACTCAGAACCCCAAGAAATAACAATAGCTTAATTGTCTGTCGCTTATAAGTGTTACTCAGGTGGGCAGTCTTGTCGATGTACCATTCCCTAAAGCTGCTGTTGTGGAAACCGCAATAAATGGATTTCGAAAAGCCAGTTTATGGCCTCCTAATAAAAACATATTTGATTCAGAATTTGATAGAACCGAAGCCTTAGTTCAGAAAGCTTCAGATAGCTCTGAAACAAGTTCTGGTGAATCAATCCTTCACGAAATTAATACAGATCTACATCTATATAGATCTACAAGCGAAACATCTATTGAAAAAGATCTTATTCCGGAGGATACCAACATCAACATGACTTCAGATGTCAAAAATGGTCCACTGACCCATTTACATAAGCCATCTTTGGGTCTCTCTACGCAATTTGTTCCAGTGAAGGGTGACGGTCGATGTTTTTTTCTAGCTTTGTCGATTGCCCTTAACACAAACTTACAGTCGGTACAAAGAAACCAAAATACTGGAGAAATACTGGATGTTTTATTAGACATACAAGAGACCGCTCAAGCGGACAATCTGCGTGCAAGAGTCATCTCGTTTATGTGTCACAAATCCACCACTGAACCCGGAACATCTATTGTGAGCGCTGACATGCCGGAAGGACTTAAGTTTCAATCGCTTGCTGAAAGAATATTGTACATGTCAGATCCTAAATCAATGGTCGGGGAGATGGAAATTCGAGCAGCAGCCGATATGTTGGAGAAACCCATACATATTTTATGTGACAACAATGTCATCAAATATGATATAGCGAATGATCAGTCACCGCTTTTAGTACACTATATACCAAATGGTGATGCGGGGCACCACGAAGGAGTCATGGCGGCGGTAGATTCTGTTACCCCTTTACTTAAACAAAAGCCCAACCGTGGTAAGAGAATATATTCATCAACAGTTATAACTGACAGTCCTTACAAAAAAGATCTTGAAGATAAGGCGTTCAAACCCGTTTCTGTGAAAAAGAAAAAGTGTATCACTGCCAGCAACAAGAAACCCCTTAAGGACCAAAAGGTGAAAAGCACATTCGCACGTAAAAGATTGTATAATGTTAAAGAAAGCGACTCAGATTGTTTTGTCTGTGGTGAACCATTCTGAAAAAGTCGACCTGGAGAAGAATGGATACAATGTATGATTTGCTCGGGTTGGTCTCATGTTGACTGTACATATGCTAACGGGGTAACCTACAAATGCGATAGCTGTGACTCTCTGTGAGCCTGTTCATGTCCAACATATTTTTGAAGTTAGTTATGTTGAAGAGTGTAAATATTCAGGTTTAGCTCCTTTAATTCAGCACAGTATTTAACTAACATTTAAAGTTACACTTCACTGCTTCTAGTTTCTCTATTTCTTTACTATATCTTTCTCTGTCTCTGAGTTCTCATCACCCCAATCTTTTCTAATTCAACTCTGAACTCTTCTAATTAGTGTTTTTGGCCTGACAACCTGGTCAGTCATTACATATTATTTCAGCTGTAAGGACAGATTACTGGGTCCTTTAGATATGTTTGAGATTTTCTGGTTATATTAAATCTTCTTTAATATAAACTAGTTTGGTGTATTTGGTTCTAGATGTATATATTGTTTCAATATATTCTTGGATAGTTGAGTATTTGGACATATTAAGGTATGTTATAGTTTCCTTGTTTTTACTTTTTGTTTACCCTGGTTACCTGCTGTCGGCCATCTTGTAATTTTAGTCTTGTTTTGTTTCCAGTTTGCATTCAATATTTAAATCTTACAATTATTACATTCAGTACTTTAATTCACTCCAGAATTATCCTACAATTTATACATTACACTGCAGTTCCTTTTAATCTATTATTT
>CM060201.1:19978926-20035029 GCA_030562195.1 Nipponacmea schrenckii
TTGTAGCACATATTGATACTTGTTATAGCTTGTTCACATAAACAGGGAACTTTTTAGAATGTGTCATGGTTTTGCCAAATTGCAAGGTTTACCTTGCCCTTAACGTTCGCTTCCAGCAATTGCTGATATCGCAAACTAAGTAGTTGCACTTTGGTGGTCGTTAGTAGTGGATTTTGAATCAATTGGATGATTTAGAAAACTGTTGGTTTGGTGGTGGTTTGAGAAATCGTACGATCTGGTCGGAACGAATGTCATGGCGGTGAAACTCGGCCCTGGATGGTGTGACGTGAGTGATTCAGTCTTCTACATTCTTCCAAAACTCGTTATGATCATGGTGGTTGTTGTTGGTGGTTGTTGGTTTGGTTTGTTTTGGTTTGGTTTGGTTTGATTATCTGTCTGTGCTTGGAAGAGTTGAAGACCTAAAAGAAAGAAGAAAAGGAGACGTGAGAAAGGAGAGAAGAAGAGAAGAAAGCTTTCACAAAAAAAAAACAATTGGATGTTCTCTTTTGTTTCTGCTATGAAACTTGTTTTGAAAGTTGATTATATAGATTTTAAAAGAAACTTAGGTTATCTGTTTAAAACAGATGTGGTAATAAATTGGTAGATGAGTTCCATTATTTTGTACCAGTGGTCCGTGGGTGGAGCCAAAATATTCTGTATGATGATTGGTATGCCGTTGGTTTCCAGGTAGTCCGTCAATGTCTTACGAGATGGTTTCAATTCGGTGCATTGAATGAGAAGATGCGTCCTGGTGGCAACGTGTCCGCATCGGCATTTAATGGCATTGAACTGATGGTCTCGCATGACATGGTTGGTGCGTAGTCTGGTTACCAGTTTGCAGATGGCTACAGATGGATGGTTAATTTTGGTTTGGTTTGGTATCTTCAGATCAATCTGGTATCTATCGGTGTTGAGGTTCCTTAGCATGTCGTCCCATTTCTGTTTGTTCTTAGAGGACACGAGACTGCAAAATTCTTCATACGAGAATTTTACAGGCTCGATATTCTCCAGACCCAAACTGTCCTTGGCAACACGGTCAGCTTGTTCGTTTCCCGGGATGAAGACGTGCGACGGGATCCATGATAGTTCGATCTGGTGGTTGTTGTTGGTTTGGTAGTTGTGAATCATACTTTGGATGTTCGTCAAAACTTCTGACCTACAATTAGAAAAATTGTTAGAAATAGACTGAAGGCTACTTAGTGAGTCAGACAGGATTACGGCAGGTTGCGTATAGTTAAGGGATAGCCATGCTATGGCGTCCCTGATAGCTAGTAGTTCTGCAGTGAACACTGAGCAGTGTGGGGGTATCCGTTTGGCAAGTCTGATGCCTTTCTCCGGAATACACAAACCGTAACCAGTAGCTGTGCTACTCTTGGAGCCATCAGTATAGATCTTCAAATGGTCGGCGAACTTGGAGTCGATGAGGTCAAGAGCTTGCGCTCTTGCTGCCACTGGGTTCACATGCTTGTTGGTGGACTGGGTCAGCTCGGTGTTGACTATCGGGTTGGTAACCTTCCAAAAAGGAGTATCTGATAGGTGTCGTTGGCTGATGCTAACTTGATCGAGTTGGTGCTCTCTCAAGATACTCCGATTTATCTGGTTCTTTCCGACACGAGTGAATCTTCTGATGCTGGAATACGTTGGACAGCTTTCGGACAAATACTGAAGTTTCCCCCAGAATTTGAGAGAGAGTTCCTCCCTCCGAAGAGAAAGGGGTTTCTCTCCCACCTCCTGAAGTAATGCCTCATTCTTTGTGCCGATTGCTGCCCTAGTGGCAATACGTATAGCTTTCATCTGTAGAACGTCCAGTTTCTTCAGTGCAGTATTACAGGCTGTACCATAGACGATGCAACCATAATCTATAACTGAGCGAATCAGTGACCTGTACATCATCATCATAGAATAATAATTATGACGGCGACTTTTATACTGCTGGTATTGATAAGAATTGAACGACATTTAGAAGTGGAGAGCAGATATAAAATTAAACGCAAAGTCAGTATTAAGGAAGAATCAAAGTGATAATGTTTCAACACAATTTACACATGTCGTTATCATAACAAAGCACATAAGTAAGATGAAACATTACAAGCTTTGTTATTAAAGAAGTCAGTTAAACCATAATAATACCATTTTGTTCAAATCCTCCTTAAAGGAAGAAAATTATTTTGATGCCAGTGCCAGTGGTTCCACAAATCGGCCCGATATCAGCTTTTATCCCCAGATGCCATACCCTATTGAAAAATCCCAAATTTGACAATTGAAAACTAGAGGAATGGAATGAAAATGGAGGGATAGTTAGAGTGCAAGTGATAGCGATAGTGAGATTCAGATGGAAATAGAAATGGCTAGTAAATTTGGACACAGGATTTTAGAAAACACAGAAAGAAGGGAAAAAAAGGAGGGTGAGGATGAAGCAGGAAACTGGTATTTCAAAGGAAATACAGAAGGGACAAGAAGGAGAAGACTCAATTTAAATTTTGGAAACGAAAAAGGGACACTTCCATTGAGAAGAAGGAGAAGGCAAGAAAGAAAAAAGAAAAGATTATAGAGAAAGTAAGGAAGAAAGAAGAAAAGATGGAAGCTAAAAGGAGAGAGAAAGAAGAAAAAGACAAGAAACTTATCAACCATGATACGATGCAAAGTAAAAGAGCAAAGAGAATATGTAGACGTGGTAATCAATTAACTTGTGGGGGGGGGGGGTGTTACAAATATGAGGCAAAAAAAAGCACGAAAAAGGACATGGAATACAACAATAAGGCTGAAGACATACTTCTTAATACATGTTGAGAGCGGCGGTCAAGTTCAAACTTGTTTTTCATAGAAGCAATACCAAATTGAAAAATATAACCAAGGCTCCACATGTAGCACCACATTTCAAAACCCTTAGCACCTGAAAATCCCATTTCAAGATAAACTTAAGCTTAATATTGCAGAATCACTAATTAGGATTTAGGTTGATCAGGTTAAGATTCTCTGTGGCAGATGCATTCTGATTCCATCACTTGAGTCAATTACTCATTCATGACATCATAACATCTCCATTACGTTACTTTGACTTCCTGATTAACATACACAGACACCATTTTGTTTTTGTATTGTTTATTTCTCTCTGAGCAAGGGGAAATTTATTTCTCGAAACGTTAGAGTAACATATTAGATGGTTTTTTGACATTTTGTGTTTTTTATTCATCACATGAATATGTAGATGTATATTGTCGTTGCCCCTGTCTGTCGGTCCGTCCGTCAACATTTGTTGTAGTCATAATGGAGGCTACAATTTTCAATGGATTTTGACGAAACTTGGTGTGAGCATTAGAATTAATATGATGTTGGTCAAGTTTGAATTTGATGAATGGTTTGCGAGTTATTGCACTTGACCAAGTAAAATTGCATCAAAATTTTATTGTGGGTGCAATAAAAGCTACAATTTTCAATGGACTTTGAAGAAACTTTGTGTGAGCATTTGAATTGATAAGACGTCGGTCAAGTTTGAATTTGACCATTTTTTGATGAATGGTTTGCGAGTTCTTGCACTTGACTGAGTAAAATTGTGTCAAAATTTTATTGTGGCTGCAATGAAAGCTATAAATTTCAATGGACTTAGAAGAAACTTGGTGTGAACATTTGAATTGATAAGACGTCGGTCAAGTTTGAATTTGACCATTTTTTGATGAACGGTTTGTTGATTTATTGCACTTGACTGAGTAAAATCGCGTCAAAATTTTATTGTGGATGCAATAAGAGCTACAATTTTCAATGGATTTTGCTGAAACTTGGTGTGAGCATTTGAACTGATAAGACAGCAGTCAAATTTAAAGGGATAATAGGTGTTAGAATACACTCGTCCTACGGCTTATATTTGTGTTTCATATTGACTATTAGTTAAATAAGTATGCATCCCACAGTTTACCAAATTTAAAAAAGCCACAATAAAAATATATTCGGAATTTTAATAAAAAGTGAGCCAGCGACGATTCCATTCAGTTTGAGAATAAAAGCGTCTGGTAAATCAACGCTAAAACATCATTGTGGAATTCAACAGTAGGGGTCAAGGACGCGTGAAAACTCACATGTTAGAGTTACTTCCCTTTATATTTACAAGATTTGAAAATCGCTTGATGGATGGCTCAAGCGTTTTATGATTAACTACTTTATTTTGGTGATTTATCTGATTTTAGAGGGACTTTGATGTATAGGTAAGTCCACTGATGGATATATACTGTTATTGTCCAAATTTGAGTGAACTTAAAATTTTATGTTCGTTCTAACGCCTATTATCCCTTTAAATATGACTATTTTTCGATGAACGATTTATGAGTTATTGCCGCCCGTGATTTAGTAAAATCACAACCAAATTTTTTTGTGGGTGCTAAAGAAGCTGTAATTTTCAATGTATTTTGATGAAACTTGGTGTGAGCATTTGAATTAATAAGACGCTGGTCAAGTTCGAATATTGCAATTTTTCGATAAAGGGTTTGCAATTTTTTGCCCCTGATTTAGTAAAATTACGTCAAAACTTTACTGTGGGTCTACAATTTTCAATGGATTTTGATGAAACTTGGTGTGATCATTGAAATTTATAAGACGGCAGTCAAGTTTCAAGTTGACGATTTTGCAATAAACGGTTTTTGAGTTATTGCCCTTGACTGAGTAAAATCACGTCAATATTTTATTGTAGGGGCAAAAGAAACTACAATTTTCAATGGAATATAATGAAACTTAGTGTGAGCATTGAAAAGGTTAAAACGCTGGTCAAGTTCAAACTTGATAATATTGATGAACATTTTTTGAGTTATTGCCCTTTGTAAAACTGCTTCAAAATTTTATTGTGGGTGCAATAGAAGCGACAATTTTAAATGGATTTTGATTAAACTTGTTGTGCTTTGGAATTACCATGACCGCCTTCAAGTTCACATTTGACAACTTAGAAGAAGGGTTTGTTTGTATATATAGATGCTATCAATCAAAGGAAAAAATCATCTGTATTAACTAAAACAGTTCAGATGTTGCTTTTCATCACTATGGTATCATTCTACTCTGTGATACCTGGAGATGACTGCAAACAGGCATTCTCTTATACAGAGTTGTTGATCCTTGCAGTCACATTATTGGAAAAGAGTGCAAGGAACGACAACTCTGTATAAGAGATTGGCAAACAGGTTGGTGATTTTAGTCCCTGCGATCAGATTAACGAGAATCAGTATAACTTACATTATGTTGCCAGGTTGAATTCTATTCAAGAATTTAGATATAGCAATAAACAATATTGCATAATAAGCCATTCCGCCTTCCATATTATATATCATTCTGAGAATACATAAAGAGATTACTCATAGATACACTAAAGTGTAGAACAAATATACTTTAATACAATCATAATTAAAACAATAATAACAGACATGAATCTGTAGATTTAAATTTGAATATAATTTCATTATGTTCCTTTGGAACTTAAATTGACACCCAAACCCCACAAACTTTAGTTCAAGAATTCTTTCCATGCAAAACATACTTGACTGAATAGTGAGATTCAGGCGTCTGGTTTCACGAATGTATTGTTGTTTACATGAACAGGTGATCTTGTACACACAACCTTCTGGTGCTGGAGGTACAGAAAGTTGAAGTTTTCCTATTAGCGGGGAGTAAAGGTATAATTGTTACACCAGGCATAATTTACATACCGTTTCGATCCAAAGAGTTTGTTTGAGCATTCTTCTAATTTGGTATGATGACTTGGCGCCGAAAGGGATAGTGATTCGGAATTATGATGACGGTGGTTTAGGTTCTGTTAGGCTGTCATGGTTTTACCGGGTTTGGGTTATGATTGTTTAGATGAAGATGGTTTGTTGAAAAATACGGGATAGCCATTGAGATTGGTAAAAACATCATGCAGGTAGCGGAGTTCTATGTCATAGTTTTGAGGATCACAGACATTGTTGGCACGACAGATGAGGGTAGATATTTTGCCTTTCTGGTTGGAATGAAGTGAAGTTTCAGTGGGTTACCAGTATACATTGGTAGATAATGTAGTACCCTTTCTCTTGATCTGGATGTCTAGAAAGGGAGCTGATTGTCGGACTCAGTTTTAATCATAGATTGGATGCGACTTTCTCTGCTGTTGAGAGGGTCAATAACTCGTAAGGTTCATCCGTTTTTTCGAGAATAACAAACACGTCATTCACTTTGCGGAATGATTCAGTTGGAAGGGCTTCTTCTTCAAAATGAGTCAGTTACATAAACTTCAGTGATAAGGGGAGAGAAAGGGCGCTTCCCATGGGTATGCCTTGTAGTTGTTCATAAAGTTCATCATCACCAACTGAAATAAATGAAGTCTAAACATCTCTGAGTAAGGATAATGATGCCGTTGGTAATTATTTTGGTATCAATGGGGCAGGTTCTAAATTCGGTCACGGAGAATGGGCATGACCTCTTGGTGTGGGATATTAGTAAATAAATCAAATTAGTCAAATGATACTAGTTGTCTAGGTTGTTTGGCGTCTTTGAATATGCGGAGTCTTTAATGAAGGATGATGAAGCAGTTGATTTATTTATCAAGAAACCATGTCTACTCTCCGTGACCGAATCCAGGACCTGCCAGATACACTTGACACCAACCTCACTATCAACAGCATCTTAAACGTTACCCAGAGATAAATAGACTCCACTTATTGCAGTTGGTGGTGATGACCTTTATGAACAACTCCAAGGCTTACCCATGGGAAGCACCCTTTCGTATTTTGAAGAACAAGCAACTATCAAACCCACCTGTTGGTGTTATCCGCAATATGGATAACGTTTTTGTTTTGCTGGAAGATACGGATGACCCTTACTTGTTATTGAACCATCTCAACAGCAGCGAAAATTGCATCAAATTTACCGTTGAACTGAGTTCGACAACCAGCTCCTGTTTCTAGAAATCTAGATCTAAAGAGTGGGTACTTCATTATCTACCACTTCACTTCACTCCAACCATCCGTGACAGCAATGTCCTTAAAACCATGACAACAAACTCCACTACCAACATAAATCTCAAAGGCTATCCCGAAACCTTCACCAAAACCATCTTTTCTCAAATAAATATTAATATAAAAAAAATGACACCCTAGAAGAACCAATCCGAATCAATATCCCCTTCGTCGGCAGTTTTCCATACCAAAATCGAAGAATGCCCAGGCAAACTGTTTGGATCGAAACCGTATTTACGCCTGATCAAACAATTAAACCTTTACTCCGTGCTAATGGCAAACAGCAACCTTATATACCTCCAGCACCCAAAGGCTGTGTGTACAAGATCACCTGTTCATGCAATCAATAATACATCGGTGAAACCAGACACACCCTAAATCTTAGAAGTCGAGAACATGTATCCTTAACCCTGACCAAATACCAAATCAACAAGAAACCCGGTCAGATGAACGACGCTATCCAAATAAGACAGGAACCCCAATTAAACAGAGGCATGGGTGTCAATTTCCTCCATACATATGACCCTGTCGTCAAATGATGCTTTCCACATGCATTTAGAAACATGTTCTCAGCCTTATTGTTTTATTCCATGTCCTTTTCGTGCTTTTTTTCTCATATTTATAAGCCCCCCCTCCCCAATATATTTTCTTCACTTTTATGCTAATAAAAGCTATTTATTGTTCATTTCTAAATTGGTTGGTATGTCTCTCCTCTCCTTCATTCTTAAGAAAAACCTTCTTAACCGTCTGCTAGTTCCTACACTCCCCCCTCCTCTTTCTCTCTCCTTTTAGTTCCTTCTTTTTCTTCTTTCTTCCTCTCCTTTTTTTTTTATCTTTTCTTCTTTCTTCCTCTCCTTCTCTTTTACCTTTTCTTCTTTCTTTCTTTCCTTCTCTTTTATCCTTTCTTCTTTCTTCCTCTCCTTCTCTTTTACCTTTTCTTCTTTCTTCCTCTGCTTCTCTTTTATCCTTTCTTCGTTCTTTCTCTCCTTCTCTTTTATCTTTTCTTCTTTCTTTATCTCTTTTTCTTTTACCTTTTCTTCTTTCTTCCTCTCCTTTTCTTTTATCTATTCTTCCTTCTTTCTCTCCTTCTCTTTAAGCTCTTCTTCTTTCTTCCTCTCCTTCTCTTTTACCTTTTCTTCTTTCTTTCTTCCTCTCCTTTTCTTTTATCTTTTCTTCCTCTCCTTCTCTTTTATCTTTTCTTCCTTCTTCATCTCTTTTTCTTTTACCTTTTCTTCTTTCTTCCTCTCCTTTTCTTTTATCTATTCTTCCTTCTTCCTCTCCTTCTCTTTTCCAAAATTTAAAACTTATTCTAAACCTTCACCTTCCTCCCTCTCTTCTTTGTTTTCTTCAAAATTCCCGTTTTTTTCTCCATCTTCAAAATAAGCTGTTCTCATGTCTATGTCATCTTCTTCCTCTTCCATTTCCTCTCATCTCTGTGTGTTTTCATATATTCTATGTCCATACCTTCTCGCTATAGCTATCACTATCACTCATACTCTCATTTTCACTTTCTTCATGCCTCATGTATTTCCTTTCCCATTTCTCTAGTTTTCTTTCCACTTTTATGTTGATAATATCTCTGTTGTCCTTTGCGACATTATTCAGAATTATTGGAATTAATTCTGATGTCACAATGTGTTTACGCTTTCTTAAAGTAAACTGAAGTCCCATTTACAATACAAAAATTTCTGTAAATCTTTTTTTATTTATTTCTCTTGATAGATAATTAGGCATTCACATTATATTCTGTTAAAAAAAAGATCAAAATTGATAAATGTAATCGCCAGTCTTTTTGATAAGGCCTTCAGGGCAACAGTTAGAACAAACGAGGTATCTTGGGTGTTAACTTTAATAGGCATCTTCAACATACATCTGAATTTATCTTATGTCTTAAACCTACACCTGAACCTGTTTCTGAAATGTACAAATATTAATATTTGTAAATGAACAGGCAAAACTTATATTAATCTCACATGGAAAATATTTGCTCTCCAGACTAGTTTCGAATGTTAGGTACCTCAATGATAATATTGAATACGTTACATAACAAACAAACAAAATTAATCTATCAGAGCAGACGACACAAAGTCAAGGGGACGTAACTGATTTCCATCAATAATCTGAATCTTGTTGAGAAATTCCTACTTATAAATTTGTGCATAATATATAAGGATATTACATACAAGTATTATAAGTCATATCAGAAACAATAAAGCTAAACACTCACGAACATTCCCTATCTTAAATACTTGTATGGATGAAATTTGTGGCTTGTCCTTGCTATGGAGTCTATGTTACCATATGTGCCTAGGCAAAAAGACAGGGTCATCCAGACGTATCAATCAAACAATATTTTCAATACAAGTAAACCTAGTCTACGAATTACCTCCCTTGATACAAACAAAAAACCAGACTACATAAAATTGGTCAGATTTGCTAATTCTGTGCCAACATAAATAATATATAAATATGAATATTCCGCCACATGAATTTAAGAAAGAATCTCACAACATCTGCGAAGAAGGCAAAATACCATGGAATTCTTTCCCGAATTTGATAATAACAGCGATGCAATTTAACATTTCAATGCATTGGATCATTACACCCTTTCACAAGTAGTCGGAGTGTTAATATATTACCTCCCTTCTTAGTACTCTTCAAAAAGAAGTTATTAAATGTATACCATTGCAATGGCTGAATAAATATAAGGACTCAGTCCACTAATTCATTTGCCATCTGTTTCCATGTTAAATCACGAAATCAAAATGCTATAACTTTATTCAGAAATCTCGTTGAAAACTTTCCAATATGTCATATGAAAGCCTGGCCAATACTTAGTTTCTGTACAAAAATTCAATATAGCTTGAGTCAAAATGAAAGTAGACCACTACCGAATATCAACATCTACTTGACTGTCACTGCACACAAAACCACTATTTTTAAAAATAACCTTCCTCCAATTAAATTTCTCATTATCTCGAAAATTCGGAAAGAAAATGCAATTTCAGACATCAAATTTCAAATCTAGACCAAAAATAGTCCAAAATGGCCATGCAAAAAAACCCCAAAGGTAGAAAAAAAAGAGGATTTCTAAAAATAGAACGGACTAAATTCGTTAGCATAAAAAGTTTTACTGGACTGAGTCCTTATATGACCATGGAAGCATTGTTCCACATGACAATGTTCTTGTGGTTAAAGGGAGATAATTAAACTTTTGTCAGTGTTGTAAGCGGTAAAGTAAAATCTGAAGCCGCTAATATCATTAAAAATTTATTTATCAAGAGTTAACTCCCTTACTTCAATGTCAATAATTTGTTGATAAAGGTAAAATTTAATTGTAATTACTTGATTACAGAGTAATGTCTAAGCTATTCTGGCTTCTTGTCATGCATATATAAATCTCATATTAGGAAAATCCTTACTTAACACTTTTGATGACTGCCATTTTGTAGCTGTAGATCTACTGTCGAAAATGAAATGATTATTTTCGACATCGCCATCACCACTCACTGATGATATATCACTATCAGAAAAGAATAGTGAATTTTAACGAATGTCCTGTGACTGTTCTGTTATAAAACATAACCACAAGTACTGAATTGTGTTTCAGATTTGAGTGTTTATTGTAACCATGACCTCAAGACTTCCTGGCGTCAGTTCCAGACACTTGTTGAGCAGGCTCAAATCATGGTAAGTGATAATTTTTTCTACCGCTTTTGCTGTTTTGCACTTTATTGAAAGAGTTCTTCAAAGACTTGCCAACTCTGGAAACCCAATTTGTTACTCTAGTGGCAAGAGCATAGTAACTGCACTGCACTGTTCTGATGCATTGCATTATTTTGATCATTACCCAGTTGATTATACATGTGTATAATTTATGCCTTCTTGCCGTGACCAGTATGCCAATATCTTTAATGCAATATTATCCAACACTGATGTTTTGAATTTCAGGAATCTGTCAGGTGTAAGACATGGGTCTACTATACCACACCAACCTATCACTAAAGTATTGATAGCTAACAGAGGAGAGATTGCATGTCGTGTCATCAGAACAGCACAGAGTCTGGGTATTCGTAGTGTAGCTGTTTATAGTGAAGCTGATAGAAATTCTTTACATGTGGCTATGGTAACTATTTTACTTTTTGCACATTTGTTTTTAAAAATTCTGCTTATAGTTTTAATGTTGCTGTTTCCAAATTGATAAAGTGTGGGATGTATACATTTTTAACAAATGGTTACTATTAGGCACAGTTAGAAGAGTGTGCTCGATTAATGAATTTTGTAGCTCTGCTAATTATATGAGTCAAAAATATCTGTATTTTGTTTTTAAAAAAATGCCTTATAAAATTTACCTGATAGTACACTGCATGGTTATCAGTAACAAATATAGAGAGCACAAAGAAAGGATGATTTACAACTGGGTTTACATTGCAGGCAGATGAGGCATATTTAATTGGTCCTCCACCAGCCAGTCAGAGTTATTTATGTCAAGATAAAATATTAGAAGTAGCTAAACATTCTGGTGCTCAGGTACAGTATTCTTTCTTTTCATCTCTGAAGGGATTTTTAAGAGGTTTTCTAAACTGATAGCATGAATTTGCACCATTCCAGTTCTCAGTCAAACATGTGTGGTTCCTGCATTACCTAAAGGCCCAAAGAAATTTTTAGAACTGTTTCGATAATGACATCATAAGGAACTTAGTTTTAAGTGAAATAAGATTCTTGTCTTTATTGGTTCTGTTTGGTATGTCTTAAAGATGCCTGCATACCATAGCTATTACCAGTTGAGTATGGTTGCAAATAATAACAGTCACAAATGAATTGCATGCAAGCTTCATTTTAATCTGACAGCTGCTATTCTTTTTCACAACCAAAAAGAAAATGATGACGCTATGGTGTGATGGCCCCTTTTTCAAATATTATGAATTTGATATTGAGACAAATAATTAATTTGCAGGCAGTTCACCCTGGTTATGGTTTTCTCTCAGAGAATACAGAGTTTGCTGAGTTATGTGAGAAAGAAAACATAATATTTATTGGTCCACCTGCATCTGCTATTAGAGATATGGGTATAAAAAGGTATGTAAAGATTTCAGTTGTTTGGAAGTGGATTTGGCTAATGCTGGCTGTACAAGGATTCTTCTATAACTTAAAGGATTTATCAACAAGTGTTTTAGATTTTTCCAAATGTATCTGACTTTTAGATTTTTTAGTGTTAATGAAGCAATTTAGTATGTTTACAATGTCTAAATTATTATATTTCATGATTTCTGATTACAGTACATCTAAAGCTATAATGTCGAAGGCCGGGGTACCTATTATAGAAGGTTACCATGGTGAGGATCAATCAATAGACAGATTAAGAACGGAAGCTGATAAAATAGGTTATCCTATTATGATTAAAGCTGTTCGAGGTGGCGGGGGAAAGGTAATTTTAACATTACCTGTAGAAGCATTTCAATACTGAAAGAAACAGATAACTATTCAACTAGAGGCACTTGCACAGGGGTAAAGTTATGTCTGTAACTATTGTGATGTTAATTTAAGCAGATTTTGTGAAATGGATTCATCATCAAGATGCTTTTCGGTAAAGGGAGAGGATTAGACTTATAACCATGATCCATTTCAGGGAATGAGAATAGCCATGACTAAAAAAGATTTTGATGAACAACTAGAATCAGCTAAAACTGAAGCCATGAAATCATTTGGTGATCAGATTATGTTACTTGAAAAATATGTTGAAACACCAAGGTTGGTTTGTGCTTTTCAAATACTTTTTTTAAATTTTTTACCTCTTTTGCTTTATAGTTTTTGTTTGATTTTTCTATAATTGAAGATATCTTATCTAACATCAGGCCTTAGTTTTACATGAATGATAATACCCCCAGACCTCTAACAGAAGGTTGGAAGTGTCAGTGTCCTAATAACACAAGAACTGAAAATAATTTGTTACATCTATTTAACACATCTAGAATCAATATTTACTGATCTCATAGTTTGGATTATACAATAAACTATTATATATCATAGTTTGGATTATACAATAAACTATTATATATCATAGTTTGGATTATACAATAAACTATTATATATCATAGTTCAGTTTTATGAATTATTTTAATGGGATTTATGTTGTAGACATGTAGAAGTTCAGGTATTTGGAGATCGTCATGGAAACTATGTATATTTATTTGAAAGAGATTGTAGTGTACAGAGAAGACATCAAAAGATCATTGAAGAGGCACCAGCTGTAAGTTCTGTTTTATTTCAATATTATAGTTTGTTGAATTGTAGCTGAATGATTTGTGATTTTGAAAGTTTACGATCAGCTTAAACTGGGATAGGTCAACATGATTGGAAACTAGTGCTCACACGAATAATCGAATAATAGTATTCAAAGCCGTTTTCGCGAATATTCGAATCGGATTTTAATATTCGATTATTCGCCCTTAAACAAGATTAAATGCCGGCTAATGCAAGAGTGTTGTTTAGAAATATTTAACTTTAAATAAATCACCCCAAACTGCTACTGATGTTTCAAAATTGAACATGAATTCGCACAAAATATCTCTTGATTACTACTGTTGGTTATCCTAGTTCTAAGATTACAAAATGTGCGTTGTAAAATCTACTTAGACAAACCGACCCGGATAAAGGTCGAATCAACCGGAATCAATTTGGTCTTATGGAACCACAGTGTAATTTAGTTTTAAGAATTAAACGTTCAGTTTTCTACCTAAATGTAGACAAACAACTATCCGTGGATCTATTTTAACTCATGCCTCGAAGTACAGACCGCTTTGATTAGCACAAAACCATGAGGAGTAATATTCGCACTGTATTAAGACTTATTTCGAGATAATCCCCGTACAAAGTTATGTATAGATTGTGTTGTCAAGTCTCTCCGTGTCGCATCTCGTTTATAGAACTAGTGCTGGATAATCAAAGTATTTAACTTTTGATAAGCTGGTATAAATAGAAGCATGTTATTATCCAATCAGCAATCCGACCACCAACTACTACGAATATCAACAACTACCTAGTTTGCGATATCAGCAATTGCTGGAGCAAACGTTAACTCGCCATTTACCTACCCTACCTATCCAATCAGTTGAAGAAGGTTCACTTCCGATGACTTTCTTTTACTTTGGTACTTCAATTTTTTTATCAATTAGAACTGAATACGTTTTTTTTCTATTAATTACTGACTTTATTGTTCCTCAAAACGCAACCGACATGTAATAAATAATAATGGTATGTCATGAAATACCCTTTCAAGAGAGGTATTTATAGTACTGTTGTAAATCTGTATTGCAAGAGAGAAAACTGGCAAATTTCACCGATATTAAAGCTGATTTTTCAATGCAATTTTCAATTGAAAATATTGTCGATTAATAGAATACAAATCGAATTATGCCGTCGAATAGTCGAATAGCAAAAATCACTATTTGTGTGAGCACTATTGGAAACTATATTTCAATAAACAATGGCCTTAAGATTGATATTAGCTTGGAATATTTCCAGCCTGGTTTGAGTGAAGAAGTAAGGAAATCTATAGGAGAAGCTGCTGTCAGGGCAGCTGAAGCTGTGAACTATGTTGGTGCAGGTAATGTTATATTTATTTCATGATTAAAAGCTATTTAATTGGTCTTGTTTAGACTGATGGATTAAATTACTGGGAGCTAATCTAATCTAATGAAGGCAGGTGTTTGAGACAATAAGATCCTCATCTAGTTTGAAAATAAGGATTAACTTTTAATATTTATTATGTATTGTAATATCCATCAGTATAAATAGCATTTTCATGATGAATATGATATATATTTTAGGTACAGTAGAGTTTATTATGGATAAACATCAGAAGTTTTATTTCATGGAGATGAACACCAGACTACAAGTTGAACATCCTGTAACTGAGATGATTACTGGTACAGATCTGGTAGAATGGCAACTCAGGGTAAATATATATTCAATAGGGGCTATAAATGAAAGGAATTGGTCCATGTCTTTTGTACATTCATTGTTAAAATTCTTGATTCTTCATTATTCTCTGGATTTGTTTGGTAAAATTTGTTAATTGATTGATAGAATGGAAAATGATTTCTCTTTTGAAGAAAGTGTAGGATGTATATTGGCGTAATACCCATGCCTAGCCTTCCGTCTATCTGTCTATCCACCATTGTTCAAAAACACTCCACACTCTAGTATAATTTAAACACATGGAACTGTTGTCTTTTCTAGGTTGCAGCAGGAGAAAAAATACCAAAAACTCAAAAAGAACTCAAGTTGAAAGGTCATGCATTTGAAGCAAGAATTTATGCAGAAGATCCCAACTCTAATTTCATGCCTGGTGCAGGTCCTCTTTTACATCTATCTACACCTAATCCTACTAATGATATTAGAATAGAAACTGGTGTTAGACAAGGTATTATTTGTTTATCTAAATCTGACTTGTTGAGACAGGTATTTTAATTCGCTAGTACTTCTATGTTTCTTTAGACCAAGGTTCTTGTTGCAAAAAACTTAACTTCAGTGTTCCAGTCAACTGATTGGTCAATCTATTTTGATTTTTGAGAATAAGACCTCAGTATAAAACTTGATCTATGTTTATCAAAAAACTAAATTAATTATTCTGCTTTGAATTTTTAAATATTTTTATGGCCTATGCTTTTAAACCCTAAAGCCGCGTTTAGACAGCCACTATTTATCCTGGCCTGGTCCGGACTCGGTCCAGACCGAGTACGGTTCGGCACAAAAAGTGGCTGTGTAAACGGGTTGAGAGGGCTCGGCACCGTGCTAGTTTCAAGTGGGCTGAGTCCCACAAAAAGAGGTAGACTCGGTCCGGACCGAGTACGGCACGGCAAAATATTAGTGCTGTGTAAACGCGTCACTTGGCCCACTTAGCCGAGGGCTTGTGCGCATGTACAATAATGACCTTGACCCTGCTTACTTTATTCGCGGGAACAACAAACTAGGTAGGCTAGCCTAAACTTTGACAAAAAACAAACGAATTACTGTTAAAATTTTCGAAGTTTTCCAACACGATTTTGGAAAAGAAAGAATATATTGTCAATTTTTCATGGTCTGAAGGCGGCATGACAGGTGTCAGGTGATTATTACCAAGATAGTTGTTCAATTGGCTTAAAGCCTACCTACTAGCCATATTTGGTATTAGTATCCAGCAGAACACAAGCAAAAGCCTTACCAGCATACAAAAGCAAAGAGTGAAGGCCTGCCTATCTAATTTCAGTATATAATAAGTAGTACATGTACTACTGTAATAGTACCTACCTTTCTCGCAAGACAGATAGATGTAATATCGTAATAAACAACATCGTTTGCAAAAGTTTTCATCTCAGATGTGCACGCAAACATGCACTTTCATTGCTGTGTGTCTCAAAAACAAAATTGGACATTCTTAAAGTTCGTTTGCGCTTTAAACGTGACAAATTCGACACAAACTTCAAAATTATAGCTTTGTTTATAGCGGGCGCCATTTTGTATGTTTTTTTTTTGTATGTTTTTTCCGCCTCCTCTGACTGGAGAGCAGGACTACTTTTCATTTTGGCCCAGTGAAAACAGTAAACGGTACAGGCCAACCGGGCCGAGTCCAGACCGAATACGGTTCACTTCAAGTGGGCCAGTTTTTATGGCTGTCTAAACACGGCTTAAGTGTTGTTTAATTTGCCTTGAATCCCCTAATTAAATGAGTTTAGAACACCAACCTACTATGCCCGGGCTGTATTTCTCTGTTAAGAGTAAGTTATCTAAGATATTTGAACTGTATTATAGGTGATGAAGTATCAGTATTCTATGATCCTATGATAGCTAAACTAGTTGTATGGTCTGAAGACAGACAATCAGCTTTACTGAGAACTATAGCAGCTTTAAAACAATATCAGGTACACTTTTCAGTCGATATTCTTAATTATACTCAGCCCTTTATACTTCATTTATTTATGTTGCATGTGAGATGACTCCATTAGTATATTGGTAGGCAGTTGGGATTCTGAGGTCTTGCATCTAAAATGAATCACAAAATTTTCTTACTGATTTGACTAATATTGTTGGTAACTATATACAAGAAGGTGGTAACTATATACAAGAAGGTGGTAACTATATACAAGAAGGTGTAGACTAGTGACTTCCATTAACCACATAGCCAATTATAACAATTATAAAGTTATCAATTAATAAATATTGCAGCTTTGAAGATAAGGAGTTAATCTATTTTGCTATAGTTCTATATGTATTCCTATCTGTCATGACTGGTACCCAGCACTAGTTGTTTCTGATATAACTCAATATATTTTTAGGTAGTTGGTTTAAGCACCAATATTCAGTTTCTATTGGATCTAGCCAGTCATAAAGAGTTTCAGGCAGGGAATGTAAATACTGATTTTATACCTCAATACTCTAAAGAATTATTCCCAGACCATCCTCTGACCTCTCAGACTATATGCCAAGCTGCTCTAGCTATGATTTTAAATAAACAAGACCAGTTATATCAGACCAGTATTGATTCATTAGGTATGTATAAAATTATTTACCGGTATTGAGAAAATACCTTGATATTTTAACCTGGTTTTCCCTTGTCAGTGATGCAGATCAAAGGGACTAATATGGATAGAGTAAAATTTTCCTCGTTGCACACTGCATAACATTACCCGTCTTCATTAGCCATCTCTTTTTATGAAGATTCCTTTGACAGACTTTTAAACGTACACTCCTGTCCAATGTGTTGATCTGTGGCCCCAAAATAAGAAATGAATATCCATTTATAACCAGTAGTCATATGTAGACATATCAAGAGGTCATATATTTCCTCTTAATTATCTATGAGAATGTCTCTATATTGATTTATAATATTTACATTATTTATTATACTGTTATAGATCCCTACTCACCATTCTGCTGGTCTACTGGTATGAGAGTTAATGAAAATAGAAAACAAACTGTTTCACTATTTGATGGAGATAATGGTAGGGCACCTGTTTTCAGCATTTATCTTACTCCAGGTTTGTTACATTGATTTGACAGAGGCGGTTTCTGATTTAATAGGAGCACAGATTTGATATATGTGTTAAAAAACTGTGTTGCTTGTTGTATAAGCACAACTCCTCCAAATAGGTTTTCCATGGAAATACCTGATGGGCTTTCGTGATGTTGTAAAGATGCTTTTTCTTATTTCTGGAATTAAACAAATTGCTGCTATCAGTGCCCCTGAAACACAAGAAGAGTTATGAAAACCACTTTACTATCTCTTTAAGGCGACTATATAAATGTATACTATATATATAAGGCCGTGCAAAGTAAATTGTCTGTTTTACAGGCCTTTTTTTAAAAAAAATGAGGCAAGAGGGCGAATTTATTATTTATAAGCGCTTTTTTAAATTTGGCACCAGAAGAAATCGGAGCGAGCGAAACTATTTATTATTTATTTCCACAAATTTAAAAAATAGATTTAAATCACCAATCAGATGCAACCATCAGATGTTTTTGGGGTTTGAATGATAATAGTTGATAGAAATAACAGAACTTTTTTACCTTTCAACTTCACATAAACGTAATCATTCCAACATGTTTACTACCTCTGACAATGATGCACTTATCAGGGCTGATAATATTATGTCAAGACAATGTTATTCTACTAAAGTACTAATCCATTTCTATCCATCTGTAAACTGTATTTTAAAATGCCATTTGGAACAAATTGTCATACATCACATCACATGACAAGAACAAAAGAATCTGATTAGATCTAACTTCTATTTTGATAATTTTTATCTAGGCCTATGTTACAAATGCCGATTTTTCGATAACTCGTACTATCAGAGTACTTCCGGTTTTAACTTGAGAAAAGCAGAATGTGTTGAGTGACACCAATAATGAGAAAATCGATCGTATTCGAACGTATGAAATTCGTATTTTCTTGTATTCGTTCCCATTTTTCCATAAATATTAACTTTTTCAAATCAATAGCAGAAAAAAAACGGTGCATTCTTTTACTTGTAATTGTAACGGGTCTCGATTTGTTCCACCATTATTATCCAGAAACGAAATCATCAAGATTAAGATTAATTTAATGTTTGGATTGTCCTCACGAAAGTGTGAATAATTTTCATAATTGTGCTTCCTTCAGCAAATAATTGTATTTTCGAACGTTAAATTGTATCAGAATCAATTTTAGTTTTAAGTTGTAGAAGAAAATCTTTTTATCGGTGATAAAAAACGCATTCTAAGCCACTTCCGGTTTTTTGTTAAACGTCAAGGGAGATAATTATGGTAAAAAATATTTTCGGGAACGGGGAAATAAGTCTACTTTACAGACAATTTTGGAGACGCGCACGCATTATTTATTAATTATTCAAAAATGTCAATAAATAGTTTTGGAGCGCGGGGCCTGTAAAACAGACAATTTACTTTGTATGTCCTAAACTGTAACTATATAATTGATTAAAACCACCATTTTGTTATGTGGACCTATAGTTTTGGTAAAACTAACACTTCTTGTGTTATTTCTTACAGAAATATCAGTAGAGATTAAGCAGTATTCTAACAGTGAGTTTCAGATTAAGACACCTGATGGCAGTTTACATGAAGTAACTGGTGAGATTGAGAACAATGGTGATAAATTAGAACTAACATGTTTTATTGATGGTGTTAAATCATCATCTTCTATAGTCATTAATGTAACTCTCTACATCTTTTCTCAGGGGTAAGTCTTTTATTTTATATTGTTAAATCACTTACTTTGTTTAATTTATAAATTGATACTATAAATGTATGTATAAATGAAATATTAAGATA
Organism: Nipponacmea schrenckii; assembly: GCA_030562195.1. Taxonomy (NCBI): domain Eukaryota; kingdom Metazoa; phylum Mollusca; class Gastropoda; family Lottiidae; genus Nipponacmea; species Nipponacmea schrenckii. Next base: position 19,998,705 of record CM060201.1, read on the forward strand.
TAAACTATGAAATGTTTTGTTGTTTTTCTTGTAAATAGCTCTACCCTATAGTAACATTTTTCGTTACTCAGAAAATGCTTTAAAATGGATGAAACTTTCCATTTTCTGTTGTGAGATGTTTTTCATGGTTTACTTGCATAATTTGTCATTTTATTCTTAAAGATGATTGTAAATATTGTTTTCTTTTGTAAACCTATGCTTTTATTGAAATGGCCCATCAATGGCCTTTTAAGACCTCCACTTTTATTAATACTATACATCTTCAAAATCAATTTCCATTGAATTTATTTTCAAGGCTGGAAATCGTGAGTTGAAACTTCCAGTACCTAAATACCTGAAGTCTAAGATAGGTGGAGGAGCAGCAGGAGATGCTGTAGCACCAATGCCAGGTGTTATAGAACGTGTATCAGTTAAAGAAGGATCCAGGGTGGAAAAAGGAGATCCTGTAGTAGTTATGATTGCTATGAAAATGGAGGTGAGTTTTAGCAAGTTATAGCATTATGGCATTTCATGAGGGTGTCTCATGTACTGATATTGCATAGTCAATTCCAATTTTAAAAATTGTTTTCCCAATGAAGACTTGAAACATACAACATGAGTTGATTTCTTATTGTCAGAAAATTTTCCATATCTAATCATACATCTGATTAGTTTTAAATTGAAAGGCCAATTTTGAGGTAATAAAAAGCTTAGCTGGATTCATATCTTTATACAAATTATTTTTAGCAGTTGTCAATAGATAATTAACATTTCAAGATGGCAGAGGTTTTTATTTATGAATATTATTACTTAGATATTAAAATTCAGATAGTTTGTCATGTGACTTTTCAGGTATTATGGTGTTATTTCAGCAGGCATGAAAAGCTGTAGTAGTAGAGTAGAGTCTTGTCTGCACATTCTTTATGGGACAGGCACTCAATTTAAGGCTGATATCAAAATAATGCAAATAAACAGTTAAAATTACAACCCCAAACCATTTATGACCTTCATATTTCAGTATGTTATAAGAGCACCTAAATCAGGAGTTGTAGAGAAAATAGTACATCAAGTAGGAGAGACAGTAGCTAAAGGGACATTACTCATACATTTAAAGGAAGATAGTGAATAATAACTGTGATATTCTGTACAGCATTTAATTATTATTGTCATGTATATTACAGTGAATAAAAGGTTCTTTACCTTCAAATTAGTGTTCTAAGTATTTTATGAAATAACAAGAAATAGAGATAGTTTTTGCTGTGAACACATAGGGTGAGGTAAAATCTTGTGTTAGTGTGAACACCATCACATAACACAAAATTTGAGCTTATTCTTCATGTTAGTATACATTGTACTCTGAGTTATCCAACACACTCGCTAATCAAACATTATTTTTGCGGTTCCGATATAGGTCGGATTACTCAGAGTTCACTGTATTATAACACCAATTTAACTGTGTAACACAAACAGGGAACACAAACAAGAGATTTGTCCTCACCCATTGTATGTAATATTTTTATTTAATTGAATATCAAAAATAGCTCGGGGAAGATTTATTGATCCGTACTGTAAATATAGTGATTTCAGATCAACATGTTAATGTTATTGAAATGTGACAGTAAAATTTTCATCTATTATTATTAATGAATCAAAATTAAAAAAATAAGATTAAGTCATTATGAGATATTTATTTTTAATTTTAATTTTGCATGAACATCATGACAGCTTTGTATCCATTATTTTTCTTCACTTTTAGATGTTAAAAAATCACTTCACTGTATTTTATGGTATTTTAGTAAGGCTTGGTAAATATGTATAATATGAAATTCTTTACACAAAAACATGCAGAAATGAGTACCATTGATATTTAATAGAAATTTTTAATATAATCAATCAGATGATGAATAAAAAAAATTCAAACTTAGTTGTTCCTTTTTGATGAGAAAGATATCAAACGCCAATTTCATATTACCTGCAAGATTTTTAATCTTATATAGATGTGATAAAAGCAAAGCTATGTTGTAGTGAAATACAATACAATCCTACAATACTAAATATCTCTTTCAGACTTGATATTTTCACTTGTCTTGGCATCAACTTAAAATTATTAATATCTCACTTGAAGCACCAAAAGGTCCAGAAGGAAACTAAATGCTGATTGGTACTGCTATTAAAAATACCCTTCATCAAACCTTTGACATCGATAGTATCATATTCATACTGATATTACTTATTACAAACATCACTATTGGGTGGATTAATTTACGATTAAAGGGAGAAAACTCTTATTATTAGCGAAGATGCCACGCATGTGTTCTCGTGTTTCCACACGGGATTAAATATGTCGGCTTAAGAAAGAATTTTCTGCAATAGGCTATATATTTCTTTTACATATTAATCAATATTTTAACTATTTAAAACAACGGTCGTTTAAAAGAAAAATGGCATTTGCTTAGATTATTCAAGAAAGGGTGAGTGCAATATTTCAATATTTTTTATTTCCACTTTTCAGCCTGTCAATGTGTTTGTTTACATAGCGCATCGGTTTTTTTTTACAAATTGCTTTCACAATCATATCACTGTCAGTGTCACTTTCATTGCCTTGTCATCTGTCAGTCGTTATAAACTTTTAGAGTCAGAAGATATATATATTATAATAGACATACACATACTATTGCATTGTATTTCACTTGACACTGTTCTCTGTGACAATTGTTTTGATAATATCATATGAAAAGTCTTAGCAGATTAACTTTTGATAAGTTTTATAGTTAGAGGGATTGTAAATAGGTTTTCTAACTTCAGTATTCATATCAGGGACTTGGGCATTGATGTTATCTATTTTCACCATTCCACTCTTCAGTGAGAAGTTTGTGCTTCATGCAGTTTTAGTACTGGTTATAAAGAAACCTTTTTTTGAAACCACTATCGAAAAAAGCTGATATTGGTATATAAATAAGGTCCATAACAGTACCTATTAGTCTGGTCCTGTCTTAAAAGGCATTGATCTATTGAAATTGCAAGAGACACAGAAATTCATTTGAAAATCATACTAGTTTTAAGATACACATTCATGTTTTAGAAAACCTATTTATTACCCCTTTGGCTTTACCTAAAAATTTTGATGCATAAGTTTTCTATCCTATCATTTTTTTTTTTTGAATGATACAATTCACAACTATATATATACATATATGCTTATGTGCAAGATTACCTAAAAAAACCTCAACCAATGGAGATAAATGCATTAGAAATTTGAAGAAAACACATCAAGCTGAGGGGAGATATTTTGTTTTTTAGTTGTGTTGTTTATTTTTTAGGAAAGGGAGAAAATGAAAGTGAGTAAAGACTTTTTATGGAGCCATTTAAATTGACTCTTCAACAAGTCACATTTAAAGAAGGTGAAGAAGACCCTGGAGATAATTTATTTAATTCATTTGATGCTGTTATCAACTGTAACTACGATTCACAACCAACTGATAATAAACCTACTGTAGAATACAAGAATGAGTTCCAAAACGTCCAATACACAACTTGTGGTCTAGGTAATTATGACTCGTATTTTTAGCTTTCTAAAGCTAAGGCCAAATTGACAATTTTATGTCTTTACAACCAAAATCTGTTTTATGAGTTAATGTTTTTATTTACTGCATACAATGGACATTTTTCAAACATGTCACATGATTTTTATTTACATCACCATATGGTTCAAATATAATTGGATTGTAGGTTGTAGGTTGCGAGAATGGAAAATGATGTGTAAAAATATCAAAGGACATGACAGATTCAATACAATTCTGCTCAAAATAAATAATTTAAGATCTAAACAAGTTTGATTTTCTAAACATTTTTGTTTTGTTTTTGATATAACACAAAAACTTTTGTCTAAAAAAATCTTATACAGATGGTTATTTTGTAGGAAATGAAGCAGAAATCTTCCATTTGTGAAGCTTTCTTGAAACGATTCTTCTCAGTAAGGATTATTTGAAAAAAAAACTAATAGTAAATTTCTTTACTATACAACTGTTAAACTCTTCTCATATAACCAACCTAATATTATCTTATTTGCATTAATTGTAATTTTTATGTAGTGTAATTTAGTATCCTGTTGCAGTAGAGAAATCCATTATAACCAGGTGCTATATAAAATACAATACCTTTAGCCAACAGCTGTTCTTTATACATGTTGAGATACAGTCATATATTTGATTAAAAACATGATTTATTTCTTCATTAAATTAGTGTACTTACCTTCGTATGTTATACATGTAGTTGATTATTATAAGTTATTATGAAAAACAACAAATTATGAGTGCTAATTCACAATCTGAGTAATGTTCTTGTCCATGGCAGATTAGATTCCCATTCATCACTCCATGAAGCAATTGCTTTGCATATTTCAATTATTTCTTAATATTTTAAATCTCTCTAGATGCTAGTTATTTCTGAACAAATATATGTATTCTAATGTCTCTAGTTGTGATCAAGGATTACCGTATACTTCTATACAAGAATATCTCTTATAACAGCAAATACCAGCCTTATTACTTTTAACTAAGTAATATCTTTGATAACCCTGACTAAAGTTTTGGTGGATTTGTTCTTGAATTATGAAATCATTGTCTTCTAGTATGACATTTATTGTTATGTTTGATATATTTTGTGGTTACTGAATATTGATTGAACAAAACAATAAACGAAGAGAAGTATAAAATATTGCACAGCACGAAAATTGATCTGTAATATTTTGCCTATTTCATTATAAAGCGACATTGAAAATCAAAGACAAATTTTTTGAGGTTGAACGTGTTTTAATATGTAGCTAAGGTTTAGGAGGTATAGGATGTTAAATAGAAATGTAAATACACATTGTTAGACACACCCAAATCAACTCAAACCTAGTTAGATATATTATATGTAGAACAATTAATAATAATTTAAACTACTGTCCTATTCTTTTTTTATTATATAATTTTCTTCTATTATTATTGAGTATCAAAATTTTTGTATCTGGTCACAGCTTTCATAGTTATTGCAATGGTAATTGCTCATTTCACCATCATAAAGTTTAATGTTGCTTGTTTGAAAATATAAAAATGCCAAAGGTCTAAAACTGAAAATATTTTACCTTTTTTATTTAAAAAAAAAATTTATTTAAACCTTTTCAAAATTATTTTTGATTGAAACGGCATATTAAGAATTTTGCTTGTTGAAATTTTGATCAAACAATAAACCTCAAAAATAGCGATTTCTTTTGTCAAAAATACCATTTGTCAGCTGAAATGTGACTATTGAAGACCATTGACCTTATATGTGTAATAACAATTCAATCAAAAATATCTTGATTTATTTCCAGATAATACCACCCATTCAGTTGGAATACAAGGCCCAAGGAAATCAGGCAGTGGTAAATCTAGTTCCAGAGATTGGTATAACTATTTAGATCCTTTACAAGAAGAAGGTTTAGATGATTTTGTGATTAATGCTGATACAGATTTTGTTAGTCGGAATGATAACTTTAAACCAAGTGTAACTGACATTTCCACTATAGCTCAGGTAATCAGCTGTAAATTAAAAAAATCAGTTTTATTGATTGCTTTTATATTGAAGGAAATAGTTTTTAGAAAAACTCTGTCTGGATGATCTATGATATAAAAGGGAATTAATATGAAGAAACAATTTGACATTGATTTCAGATTCCCATACCTTTAGTAACACTGAACGGAAAGGATCTAGAAATCTATGTCCAACCTAAAATTGATTTAAACATGGAATTCACAGGTTGTTTAGGCTTGAATGACATTGAGTTACCTCAACGGATAACTAATGCAATTTCTTTCCAGATCTCATCAAATTCATCTGCTGCTAATAAACAGATTCCTGGCAGTAATTTTAGAAGTCTAAAAAGACATGTTAAAACCTCATTAACAACCTCTAGAAAATACACCATGCCGAGTGAAACCGAAATTACATCCAAGATGAGTTCTCCTACATCTCCTTTATTAGATTCATCATTTGAAACAGTGGCAGAGGCTCTACATTTACAGAGAACTGTTATTGGTAGGCTTTTCTTCAATTTTAAGCTTAATTTGGTCATTTGCCAAAGTCTTCATTATTCCAAAATAAACGTTTATTTGCTTTATGCTAATAACCTCTAAAAGCTTTATCAATGTTTAAAATGATAAAGCAAGTAATTCAAGGAAAATATCTATAATTTTAAAGTTTGAAACAAAATGATGGCTAAGCATTATAACAAAACTACATTCACTCCATTTCTAAATGCTGTTAGAAGTACCCTAAAAAGCATCAATTATGTGGAATATCTATATGGGATGCAAAGTTATGGACTCAGATTCAGAAATTAAGAATGGTTTCAATTCATTTGAAAGAGTGGATTTGCCCTGCCTTTCAACAGTTGTTCTTGTAATACAGCTCAAGCTTATAATACATTTATACCTCCCTGTCTTGAGAATGTTTTATAACTCTGATTATTATAATTACAGGAAATAGTAAACTAACACCAGCCCCTCCTGATGTAGTGGCTCAGATAGTAGCTGAAGCTGAGAGGAAGATGAGAGCTGAATCGGAGAGTAATGGTAGCCTGTCATCGTTATCAGAGACTTCAAGTTTATATTCTTTAGACCAGGTAGGTTACAGACCACATTTATTTCTCAAATGCTTCTATATTTCATTATATAGAATAGTGAATAACACTTAAAAAGATAGGTGGAATGGGTGGTAATCTGACTGAGAAAAGGAGTGTTGAGCTTTTTATTTGTAACTCCCATGCTGATTTTAAGTCTGGTTATAGCATAATATTGCTGAATTTCGTTCAAATCATATGAACCTTAATCTTGAGTTTCTATTTTAGGCAATGTCACCAACTAAAGAACCAGAAAATGAGACTGGAATAGAAGCAAGAGAATCTCCACCAGCCAACCTAGAACTTAAAGTCATGTCATCATCACCAGGATTCAATAGAAATAATTCCAATTCCAGTACCCAGTCAACACAAGACAAAGAAGTTTCATCAATCAATTCCCCTCCACGGGAGTTAATAAGAATTCCTGCGCAAGGGCTATCAGTTACCAAAGAAAAAAGTGGAACTAAAAATCAAGAGAAAAGATCCAATAAGACAAAAGACTCACCTGAAAGTGGCCAAAAGTACCAGCAAGATAGACTATATAGAAAATTATCAGATGAAAGACTGGTTGATAAATATAATATCTCAGATAACCAGTCTTTTCTTGACTCGTTATCTCCTGTGAAAAGTGTAGATATGACTCAGTTTTTGCCTCCGCGTAAATTAAGCTCTTCAAGCCAAGAATCCTTCTCAGAAGTCCCAAAATCTGTGATTGCTGAAACACCTCAAAAACTGCAGGATAGACTTCAGGCATCTTCTGAACTAATCCCTGCTCCCAAATCTGAATTTGTCCTTCCAAAATTAGGTCCATTGTTTCCAAATATACCCAAACCAATATTTAATGTCCCTAGAACACCAGTCCCCACCCCTCATAAACCTACTGATGACGCAGGTCAAGCTCTAAAGATACAACTGGATGCTGTGTTGAGAGAAAAGGCTAGACTTGAAGGGCAGCTAGAAATCCTCACCACAGAATCAAATTCTAATCTTCAAGAAAGAGCAGAGCTTCAAGCACAGCTTGCATCTTTGAAACTAAAACTGCTTCACAGAACAACTCCTGGTCAGGATGAAAAGAAACTAGCTTTAAAGGCTGATCTGGAAGAAATGCGAATGGCCAGACAGGCTCTAGAGGACTCAATGGTAGAAGCTAAGAGAAATTTTGATGAAAAAACCCAAGAGTCCAAAATTTTACAAGACGAACTACATGTCACACAAGATGCAATGGACAAGCTCCATATAAAGATGAAAGAATTGAGAGACACTCTTTCAACTAAAGAAATGACTATACAGGCTTTGAAAAACAAGATAGCTGAGCTATATGTTGAAGTCCAGAACACTCTGCAGTCTAAATCAGAAGCTGATGCTGAAGCTTCTATATCTAAGAATGATTTGACAGCTTTGATAAATGCTAAGGAATGGTATCAACAGCAACTCCAGCTGGCCCATGAGGTGAGATGCAGCCTTCAAAAGGAGCTAACAATACTCCAAGCCCAGAGTGTATCACAGTCATCAGTAGTAGAACGGTTGAAAATGGACAACACAAAACTAAGAAAGCAGTTAACTGAATCACAAAATAGAGCTTTGAAAGAGAAGGAGTTATTAGCCAAGCATCTTGAAGCTATTCAAATGGACATGATGGATAGAGAAGCTGCTTTTCGTGAGATGCAGGGAGAGAAAAAACTTATTGAAGACTCTTTTGATTCCCAGTGCAAGTCTGTGGAAAATGAATATTCAAGGATTTCTATGTTGATGCAGAGTAATTCAGAGCTTGAATCTCAGCTGGAGAAGGCACAAGATGATGCCAAGAAGAAACAGATGCATATTCTTACACTTGAAAGTCATCAGATTGAACTGGAAAAGAAGCTTACTCTCTCTCAAGAAAAGATTAATGAAAAAGATGGAATGCTTGAGGATCTGAAAAGAAAGATAATTGAAGTGGACGAGCAGTTGAAAGCGTTTCAGAGAGGACTTGCTGAGAAAGATACAGAGATCATGAAGTTGAAGGAAGAAAAGGCCACAGCTGAAATAGCCTTGAATGGAGCTTTAAAAGAAAAAGCATTGGTCGATAATGCATTGGATACCTTGAAATCAAATATGGGAAAGGTAGAAGTTAGTTTTAAACAGATGAGATATGAGCTCAGTAGCAAGGTCACAGAATTAGAATCGGTGAAAAACGAGAAACATGAATTCTCAGAAGAATTGGACAAGGTCAAGAAAGAGCTGGAAATCAAAAGAAGAAGCTATGACACAATACACAAGGATTATGATGAGAAGTCATCTGCGTTGAATGACATCCAAATACAAAAAACAACCTTAGAGTCACAAATTGTCCATCTGAAGAATGAACTTTCAGTAATTCAAGAGTCTAATGAAAAGAGAACAAAAGAGCAAAATGCACGAGAAACAGAACTAGTTAAAGAGTTGCAGGAGGTGAAATTAAGGCTTGTGCATGTTCAACAAGAACTTCAAGAAGAAATGACCAGAAAAGAGCAAGTTCAGCTGGTCCAACAGTCCCAATTAGAGGGTTTTGAAGGCAATCAGAGGGATCTGCAGGATAAAGTGACTCAAGTTGAAATGGAAATACCTGTAAAGGATCAATCAAATATTGGCAAAATTACACCATGTATATCTCAAATGCAGCAAACTGACATAACGAGTGATAACATGAACAAAATTATCCAGAAATCAGAAGTGTCACAGATAGATGCTGAGGTGAACACAGTTGACCATGAAGTGCCATGCATAGAGTCCTCAACAAATACAGTATCTATACAGAATTCAGATGGTCAGAGCCAAACGCAAAGAGTTAAGCTAGCTGATGCACAAAGCAACACCATCACAGTACGATCTTGTGATGCAGATATTCAGACTATAGATCCTGTAGTAAACACAAAAGACTCTGCTGATAATACAGTTGTTACAGAAGCTTTTGGGACCAAGCTAGATATAACTCCACAAGAAACAGAGCAATCTGGTGAAGATTTAAAGGGATCTTTGGATAGACAAACAGATTCCTCCATGAACACAGTTCCTATACAGCAAGCTAATTCTCACAGCCAAACATTAGAAAAGCAATTAATTCATTCAGAAAGCAACACAACTGTGATTGAAAGCAGTGATAGCCAGATGCAAACTTTGGAAAGACAAACAAGTCAAACAGCCAGCAATACGGACTTGATTGAGATGACTCAAGCTCAAAGTCAGACTGTAGAGAAGATGGTGCAGCAAACAGAGTCTTCAAGCAACACTGATGATGTATCTGGTATGGATATCAGAGCTGCTTTAGAGCATTCACATAGTCAAACAGATGATATTGTGAGACAACCTTCATCAGACTCTTCAGCTCAGACCACAATGAACCTCACTGATCTGTCAGAACTAATTCAACAAAATGAGTCCCTTGCTAAATCTTCTCAAGGAAGTGTAAATATTCCCTCAACTGATGGTTCTTCTCAAACTGACCCTTCTGAAACTACTCCTAAATCCTTAATGGACTCATCAATGCAAACTATTGAATATTTAAAGACGGTCTCACAGTCAAGCAAAGAGACAAACACTGAAGTCTTTCAGAATAATGTGCCTTCCAACAGTGACAATGTAGACCAGATCAATTCTCAAATCTGTGATAAATCTTCTGAATCTAATAACAATCATCAGCTAGTCTCAGTAACCGACAAAAATCTTTTACAAAATAACCAACAAAAAGTTCATGAAGAGCCTTTGAAGTCATCAGTGATAATTGATGGAGTCTCCAACGAAATTCATCATCAAATAATGGCAGAAAATTCTAGTCTGAAATCGAAAGTTATCAACCTAGAAGACAATTTAGTGTTTCATCGTGCAGAAGCGAAGGAAGTGATTTCAAAATTAAGTGATAATTTATTGGTTGTGCAAACCGAGTTGAAAAATCGGCAATCGAACTATGATCAGAATGTTGAAGTTCTGGGTGAGAAATTAAGAGAAACATTCGCAGTAAAGCAGCAGTTAGAAAATGAATTGAAGAGCTTACAGAAGAAGTTTGAAAATGATAATGTTGGTGCTGAACAGTACAAATCTCGCTTACAGGTAAAATTTCTAATTTTCTGAATTAAGCAAGACTGTTGAATGTTAATTTATTTTTCATAGACCATGAAGTCTAATCTAAATTTCACCAATTATTATATACAGTATATATTATATATATTATTACAGGACAGAACTCACAATTCACAATCCACAATTTCTGGTTTTACACTACCAAAATATACACTGAAAGACTTTATAAGCAGTACTTATTGATTATAATACACCATCAACTCAATTTCAACTATCTGTCAAATATTAAATACCTGATTTCTGACTTCCATCATTCAACAAAAATCTATTTTGAAAGACTTTACATGGCATCTGATCAAACTTTTGAAGCTTGAAACACTATCTTACTGTTACTTGTGATTTATTTGAAAATAACTTTTTCATGATACAATACAAATCTATATTTGTTGTAACCTACTTTAACATGAGATGATTTAATGTCATTTAGAAAGTGGTGTTGCAACAATATTTTCGCTATTGGGATAACACTTTCTTGGTATAGCACAGATTCTCGTGCTGAAAATTGGCTGAGACCCGAACGGGTTTCGAACCAGCGATCTCAGAGTCAGGCACCTAATCGCCAGCAAAATATGTCAACCGTCTAGACCACTCGGCCAACGGACCTACTTTAACATGTTTTTAGGTGCAGAAGAATAGGATGTAAAACTCCATCTATTTCATTTTTTTTTTCAGACTTTATTGTTAAAAGAGTTTGAATTTAGTGATCTTTTTTCTCTGTTTTAGTTTCTACAAAATGAATTGGACTCTGCTTTGAATCGTGTGAAGGAATTAGAAGACTATATTGTAGCTTTTCAAGAATCAAAAAACAATGAAATAACAGAACTTCAACAACATATTACTACACTGGTTCAAAATATTGAAGATATAAAAAGTGAGAAGGAAAGTTCTACTAAAACTGAAGAATTAAACCAACAATTAGCTTTAGAATTAGAAAAGGAAAAGGGCAGATTAGAAGGTATGGATGTCCAGGTTTTTTTATAGCTTAAACTAGCTGGTTAGCTACATGGCAATTATATGCTCATCAACATTTGCAATCTTGGGTGTAATAGAATTCTAAAAAATTTATTGAAAAAAAAAATAATATATAGAAATTTTCAAAAATTATTACTGTAAGGCTAGAAATTAATGCCAACAATTAGGGACTTTAGAATTGCGAGTACAAATTAATGCGATCCGCGATAGGTGTCTACAAGTGTTTTATTAATGAAGACCTGAACAATGATCAAGATTTTATATTTAAATAGTCAAGTGTGAAATCTTTTGTTTTTTTTATGTCATTGATTGCTAATCAGCTTCAAATTTAGAGATAATTACCCAATTACTTAATCCGCCCGGTCTCAATTTAAATATTTGACTGCATATTATTCATTTGCAAATATGTATTTTAAAATGCGGATACAAATTAATGCGATCGCGGATAGGTCGCATTTAATAATTTTAGCAAAATTACAGTATTCATTCAGTCTGAGTCACAGGTATTCAAGTACTTCACCATCAGATAAATTACAATTTCAATATATACACAAATATGATATACAAAGTTTGATGTATAACTGTGCTTATACATTAACATAAAACAACATTATCGATAGCTGGTGAGAGATGAGACATGATATAAGTGGTGCAGGGCTGTTGATTTATTTTTTTCCCAGCCGAACATTTTTTTAACATGTCAAAACTACTACACTAAGTACTATTCAACTAGTATCCAACTGTAAAATGTATTTCAATGATGATATGACTTAACAATAAAAACCTCAATCTTTCTTATATACTAGGGTGGATTCAAGGACTTAAACCCTTCCATCTTCTGAGGTACAGAAAAATCCCCATAATACATGGCTAAGTTCTTTTAGTTTGGGACTGGGATAGAGTCAGATGTTTCCACTTAATTTGCTTGTCTTGATAACAGGCACTTTTCAAATAAATAAGAATTAAGAGTCAGTTTCTTTCCTAAGACACACAGTTTAAGGTTTTAAAGCAGATTACCTTGAAGCTTGAATGATCACTTTAATTACCAGATGTTTTAATTGCTCACAATAAAGGGCTCAAGATTATTAAGGTTCATTCAGATTTGATATCTTTTTAACTTAAACTCAGATTTCCAATAAAAAAAGAAAGCTTAAGTACTTTTCAATATAGTGTTGAACAGTGTTTAAGTCATGTAGTTGTTCATTTTACTCTCATTTACTACTTGAATTTCCCTACTGAATAATGCTCAATGATGAGCAATTGACTGGATGAGAGAACTATTATACCAAAGGGAGGTAATTAGTGTTTGGTCAAAATGGCTGATGTGATTTACAAAACACAATATGGATGTACTACAACTCAATTACTTCTAAGTATAGGGTCTAATTTTTAAACTTACAATCTTGAATGTGTTCTGAAACATATTTTAAAGCCTTACATATCATGTGAGGACTAAAATTGCCTATCCTTATTTACTTTTCTGCATTTTTAAATTTTTTTGTACAGTCATCATTTTTTATATTGGTAGATTTAAATAGTCATAAGTTCTTATCTGGTATTAGGACATTAAAAACAATTCTATAACTGAGCCACGTTAATGTCATTTTATGTAACCATGGGTTGTGAATTAACTATTAGAAAAACCTTACATTTTAAAAATCCTCTGCTATAATTTGAAATTAAGCATGGCCTGGTTATTGTAACCTTTGAAGACCATTTTTATTTCAAGCTATTGTAGCATCTGTTATCATATATTTTTTATTATAATATTGGTCTACTGTAGACTACAATACATATTTGAATATTGATTTTATACTATACCAGTACATACATTGACAATACTTGTTAACATTGTAACTTAGCAATTTAGGGCATATTCAATGATTCAGATACCGGTATTTATTTTACCAAATTAAATCAGATGGTAAAATAGTTTGAAAAAAAACCCTTTAAATTGAACTCTAATATTCAGTCTGAGTTACTTTGACAATAGTACTGGCAGTTTGAGATATGTATACCAGGTAGTAATAAGTATTGACACATCAATTTATAATAAAACAAATAAGAAGAATAATAGGGAGGTAACAAGTGCTGTAATTTCTTCAGTAAAGGTCTTTTTGATTTAGGTCATACAGAACATAGAGATAGTTGAAATTTTTTATCTTAAAATTAATAAAAATTCCACAAAAGTTGAGACAATCTGAACCTTTTACTTATACCAAGATTTGACTCTGAAATATTGATCTACCGTATATTTCCGTGTATAATGCGCAGGTTTTTGCCATAAAATGGGCCCAACAAAGAGGGGGTGCGCACTATATACGGGTAAATAAATTTGGAGTATTTTTTCCCAACGAGAATGCCGCAGGTCGATGTTAAGGATCCGCCATTTTGTCTTCCCTCATCGACATTCTCGGTAAAATCGATTTGTGTAAAAGATTGAATTATGATTGTAATAACGGCACAATATGATTATTATCTTATAAATTAAATAAGTATTGTTAAATATTTGAACAAAACTAAAATGATTCAAGTTAATAACTTTGTTATTAACATGGTAAAATTTACGTGAAGACGAGAGGTACCAAAAATAATGTTCACGGGCCAAGCAATTTGGATGGCTTTTATAGTAGGAACAATTGATTGTCATGCTTAATGACATGCCTCAATACGTAATCGAGTCTTGCCTGAATATAAATACGGTTACCAGAATAACTGGGTTTTAATATAATCCATTGTTTTCCTAATTATTCATAAGATATGATACACATGGTTCACGTCATCATTTTTTTCATTTCCGTTGAGAGGCAATACTAGTCGATAAAATTAGACGATAAAAATAAACTATTGAGCGAATCGTGTCACTCCAGCGATGATTAAAGACTTAATTAAGATAGACAATGATATTTATTTACGTTAAACAAACGAAACAATCACAATTAAGTATTCACACAAAGGGAACTGACGCAATATCATGATGATTATTCGCATTATGATTACAAGTATAATGGGGCCTATTGGTCTTAAACCAAGTCAGTTACCGTAAGCCCTTCGAATTCCTGTCAATGATATCTTCTTCAATACGGTACTAAGAGTAAAAGAATGGAATTAAACATAATCTGAAACTTTTTTTAAAATGTATTTCAGGATTAATCCAGAATAATGTATCATTAAAACAACATGTGGGTCAATTAGAGGAGGCGCTAGCACGACGTGAGTCAAGTCTAGTGGAACTACAGACACATCTACAAGATAGTAATAAAGACAAAGAATTGACTACTGATGACTATGTTAAACAGGTTCATTCACTAGAAACAGCTTTACAGAAAGAAAAGGATGGACAACGTGATCTTCGTAAACAGGTTAGGATTTTTGTTTTATACAGATGGATATTAATGTCTGTACAGTTTTGTCTAGTTTTTAAGATAGGACAATAAACTTAGCACCCTAAACCAAGAAACCTTATGCTACTGTCTGTGTATGTTGAGTTGCAAAATGGATGTGATATTGGCCTTCTGCGCATGCGTAATGATCAAAATGGGCAGTTTTCTTTTTTGATTTTAAGCACGTTAAAGATGTGCTTTTAATTGAAGTTATGTGATTTATATGCTGTTTAACTAAATGATATCACTGAGATCAATAAAACAAGTCTTAGTTGTTATTAGCACACCACTCCAATATTAAAGTGATCATCAGTCAAAAACACCTCGATTTTAATTTCAAATTGTGTATTTTTAGATTGGATTAAAAATCTCAGAAAATAAGAAATTGAAGAAGAACAATGTAGAGGTAAAAAAGGACCAGGAACTGTTACGTCACCAGGTGGAGCTGCACGAACAGGAAGTAGTTAAATTACAGACTGAGTTAGACAATAATCGTGACTTTGGTGTCACTCACCAGTCGGAGGTGAAGAATCTACAAATAGAGAAGAAGAATCTACAGTTAGAGTTAGAACATGTTCAGAGGGAATTGTCAGACAATGTTGCCAGGAACTCTCTTATTAATGAAGAAATGGAGGTAAGAAATGAATAATGTGTTTAACATGATGGTTTTTCACTGCATAATATATATAATATTACGTCTCAAAATGGACAAAAGATTTCAGGAATAGTCAATAATTCCACCATCATTCCATATAAGGTATATGTTCTTTTATGCAGAGTTTGATAATACAAGGCGCGATTATTCAAGGTTTGAAAATACAAGGGTTGATAATGCAAGGCTTAATAGTGCAAGGTTTGATAATGAAATGTTTGATTATGCAAAGTGTGTATGTCAAGTGTATAATGCAAATGTAACATGAATTCTTATGGCATTTCATTGGATTTTGGAGAATTTTTATACATTTTGCATTTTTACAAATTGACAATTGTACTTTGCAGCATTGACAAATGCAATTTGTAACAAGAATTATACCTCTATAATGTCAAACCTCTCTCTTGAGTTGTACTGTTGTGGAAAATTCATAATGTAAATAAATATTTCCTTCTGCAGAGTTTACAATGGCAGATTGACAAGAAGAATAGAGAAGTTGAATTTGCCCAGAATCAAGTAAAACTAGTAGAGGAAAGACAGCAGACTGAGATAGATCTTTTACAACAAACAATTCAAGAGAAACAGGCTGAAATTGAGGAGCTTCAGAGAGAATTATTAGGAGCCAAACAAGAGAAAATCAACCAGAAATCACGTGTAACCGAGTTAAGAAGTGCTTTGAAGTCTTCTGTACAATATCATAAGGTATGTAGAATATATTATATCATGCATTGGCTATTGATTCCTTGGCCTTATTCTCTATAACTTAGATTAAAATGATACTAGTAATCCAGTCAGATTACTGTATTTCTTTAAGTCGAAGATTTGATGTAAGTTATGCCCTAGGGTTTACAGTAAAATAATTATTTTGATAATGATGGTACCAATGTATTGATATGGTTTTTTTTAAAGATTGTTATAACTTCTCTTCTTTTTATTATGGTATTTGTCTTTAAAAAGGATATGATAGGTTTTTTTTTTACTGTCTTTTAATGAAGAATTATGGCCCTTTGACAATATTGTACAGGCATTTTTTTCTTCTGAGGTGTATGCATGTTCATAGTTTCAATTAACCTATTACATCCCATGCCACTATGGAACTGTTTTAAAATCTTTAACTTCTATAAGTAGTGATTTTGATTGATCACAGCAAATATTCATTTTCATCAAATTTTTTATTTCAGCTTACCAAGAAAATGAATTCCAAAAAGGGTAAAGTTAAAAAAGAGGAATTAGTAGAAGAGCCAGTATTACCAGATACTACTAATGGCACCACCCTAGACACTGGAGCGTGTACTACAGTAGAGAAAGGTATTCAATGTGAGCTCCAGGACAGTACTGTGATACCGGCACCAGAATATGATCTAGATGCCATAGAAACCTTATTAGAACAAACTGCTATTCAAACTCTAGATAGCAAGTAAGTACCAAATTATCATTAAAAACCTACAAGCTTAAATAAGGATTCTTTGTACCAGCTGGTCCTTGGCCAATCCTCTTTTCATTGATATTTCCATAATAATCCATACTTATTTACAGCTGGGTTATCTGGAATGTTGTGGAAAGATGAATTACACCAAACCAGACGAGACCAAATTACCACTTTTAGTTGACTTAACCAAACATATCATATGACGTCATATTAAGTTTCATACCCTACTGATTAAAATTTAAATTTGTGGAATATTTTACAATAAAAATTTGTAAAATTCTACGCTTTTGACAAATTCTTATAAAAGATTTTTTATAGCACAGGGTCCTGAACCATAGATATATCACCTATGGTTAAGATCACTGATAACTTGCCTTGTTTAATTTCAGACCGTTAGATAATCTCCAGTCTTGTTTAATCTCATTGAAATCTCAGATTAATGGTCTTCACATGTCAATGGAGGTTCATACAACAAATATTCATAATTCTAATCAAACTTCTTCGTGAGTATTCATTCTTTATTACCAAAAAAAAACTATGAATGGTATGTATATTGAGTATTTTTTACTGTTCTTGTTTGAAGCGAAATGGATTCTTCATTTAAACAAGATGTACACTCTGTGTTCAAATGAATAAAGAGATAAAGTCATCAAATATTCACTTGACTAGCTAATAGATCTTCATTTAACTGTCAAAATCCATTTTCAAACTTCCATTAATATTAAAAATAGCCAAAATATAAGAATCTGGAATTATTTTTCAGTGATATTGAAAAGGAGGTACATGAGTTACAGGAAGTAGTGAGAACTGTTGCTAACACGACATTTGCTTCCCTGACAACCACAACAAAATCTATATCAACAGAAGGTTCACAGGGGGAAGAACTCTAGAAACTTCATCATCAGACTACAATATGCTTTTATCAGGGGAGTTAATATTTATTTTATGTGATAAGTTATTTGAAGAGATTGTAAGGAGGTTTTTTAAAATATAAAAATATGTATATCATTGAATTCTTGGTTCTTGGAATTCGAAAATAATAAGCAATTTATGACATCACTATAGCAAAAGTTGCTATTGACAATTTCTATAGTAGTGTGATACATGCATATTTTAAGTGGAATTTCTAGAGCCACGGACATCTGATTGAAAATTGGAATGGTACTAAACAATGCGATCACGTCCCCAATTCACATAATATATTTAGATAACCTTTTTACAATTCCTTCAAAGATTTTTGCATCAATAGGAGAAAGTTTAAATTGTGCATATATTTTAGTGCACATGTGTATTCTATGTTCTTTGGAATATATCAAATCATACGCAAAAATAGTCTATTTTATTTAGACTGATAATCTTAATGAGGGGCTAGGTTATCAAATTGGGTTGAGGGAAATTCAGTTTATATGATAGAGAGGGGCCATTATAGTATAGAATAATAGTACAGTATTAGTTCACCTTTATTCCTATAGCAAACCATTTCACCTGTTTATATGTGCCTATATGTTATACAAGGAGAAGTGCAATTTATACCATTTTCTATGTCACAAATTATTGACTGTGTATTCTTTGTTGAATGGTTTTATTGTAATATTTCATATTTTAATTTGCTTTGGTGTAGAAAATTTATGTGTTATCCGCTAAATCGATTAAATAGGAGACATGGGGATGTCTGGAAAACATAAATCTAAACAATAAACTGTTACTCAATTTTCCAGCCACCCTTTGTCGTTATAAGAATGACAAACCCCATAGGTTAAGAGTTTATTTTTTATATTTAGATGTTCAAGACTATTTTAATCAAATTAAGAAGTTAGTATTATATTAGGTAGAGATAAATTTTAGTGTGACTTTTGTTATGATTGTTTTCACTGGAGACTGTCTATTTGATACAATGACATCAATAAATAACAACATCATTGATTATAATTACTATGCTTTATGCTGGTGATCGCTCTCTTATATTGTATTTTACACTCCAATAGACATTAAGCAACCAAGCATATTTACAAACATATGTGTAAGCTCTTTTTCATTGATAATATTTTGAATTTTTCTTAATCAAAATAATTGTATGGAAACTAGCTACTATTCATCTACTGAAACAACAGATAAATCTGAATTCTGCTATCTTTGGCTCATTAAAAACATTAAAACATTCAACTCTGATTTTTGAAAATAATAAATCTTTTAGAATGGGAATAAATCTTTGTAGTTTTTGCAATAGAAACTACCTTTGTCAGTTGTTCAGTAGATAATTCAGCAACAGTTGATATATTTTTTAGAAGGTCTATATTGTAAGGTGATATTTTTTTATTTCTGGAAGTTGTTAGTTCTTGGTCACACTCAAAATAGTTGTTTATTTTAATTTTGCTTTGTTTAATTTGTGTATGATACATTTGGTAGCCTTCTAGGGACACTCTCCTGTTATTGAATGAACCTATTAAGCTGTTACTAATTTACTTGTGTGTTTTTCATAGTTCATATGCTTTGCAATTGTTGATTTTTTCAGCTTTGTCAGCAACCTTCTTCTTATACCTCAGCTGTAATGAGTTTTTCCATTCTTTGCAAACTTTGAATATTTGTGAACTATTTTAATATTGCCATAATTATGCATATTTCTTTATATATATCATAATATTCACATTTTTATATCCTACTGCATTGATGATAAATGGATTATGAATTTAAAGATCAGATCTGTTTTCAATAGAGGACTGTGAAGCTTAGACAGAATATTTGTGCGGCTTATGTCCTGGTAGAGGGGATAAAATGCCCTTTTACAATACAGTAATTCAAATAGGAATGTATCTATTATAACTTCTGAATTTCAATGAATGGATGCCAGTCAAAGGGTCAGACCAAAAAATTATATTATTCTTTGAAAGTCCATATTAAGTGTGCAGAAAAGTAGGATGTAAAACTCCATTCCATTTCCTGTATTGAATACAGATCTATGACTATTATCATGGTGTAGACAGATTCACTATATTATATTTATATATTATTTATGTCTTTATACTGTTATGTATAGATATTGTTGAATTTGAGGGAATAAAATCAAACATTATATTTTTTTCTTTTATTTAGATTGTGTAGGGTAATGTTGACACAGTGTGTCCAACTAGCCGCTATTTTGTGGGGGGTGAAGCTTGAAATGGAACTTCTTCGCCTTGGCAAACTATCACAAACTTCTCAATCGGCTTCAATACAACTACCAGTATTCACCTTTATGTTTATAAATTGATTGTGTCCAGTTTAACTGTAATTAGGAATATTAAGCAGTCTAGGCGGATTATGCCTACAGATAATAAGTGCAAACCGGTAGAAACTTTCGTCCCCATTCAGATATATCTTTGAAACCTCCCGGAAAATATCCTGAAACTAGTAATGCTTGTATGTACTCACATATTTGAAAATAAATTTTAACCATTTTTTGGCTCATGTATTAAAATATTTCATTAATTTTATTATATTTTCATCAATAACGAAAATGAATGAACATCGAAACACAATTTATCATTTTCAAACTACATAATTAACGAAAATTTATTATATTTTCATCAATAACGAAAGGGAATAAACATCGCAACGAAATTTGTCATTTTAAAATTATATAATTAACGAAATTTTATTAAATATTTCTTCGGTAACGAAAGTGAATGAACAGCACAACGAAATTCGCATTCTTAACATATAATTAACATAGACATGGCAAATTAAAAAAAAATAGTCAAATTTCCAAAGACCTACAATACAATTAGTGTTGTAGTCTACCGCAATATCGGAATATTGGAAACAAATGTAACTATCAACGAAACACATGAAAATGCCCGAAAATCACCCCCCCCCTCCCAATCCTGTTTTATTGCTACAAATAAGTTAAACCGTCTGTCTAATCATCAGATTCAGAATCAGACGACGTTTTAAGGTCTGATAAACGTCCATCACCCCCTCCACCATATTCATTATCTATCTTGACCTTCAGGAGTTCACAGATTCTCTTGACATCTGCTAATTTCTTCTCATATACTTCTTTCTCTGCAAGATCAATTTTTTCCAATAAATCTACCACATCATCATATACCTTGCCTAATAATTTTTTTTCTTTAGGTGGCAATGATCGGGCCGCATCTTCAATAGACGGCTTATTACAGTAGATAAACGAATCCAGCTTGTTTCTAGAATCAACTTTATCCAACTGTTTATTGTCATCTTCTTTGAATTTCTCTGCTTCTGCAACAAGACGATCAATTTCATCTTGACTAAGACGATCCCTGTTGTTAGAAATGGTGATATGACTAGAGTTTCCAGTGTTTTTGTCCTCAGCAGATATATTTAAAATACCGTCAACATCAATATCAAATGTTATTTCGATCGAGGGAGTTGCCATCGGTGCATGCGGGATTCCCGTTAGTTCAATTTCTCCCATCCTATTGTTGTCCTTGGTCAGTGAGCGTTCTCCTTCATAAATATCAAAACAAATCTCCGTTTGGTTGTTGTAATATGTTGTGAATATGTCACGTGCCTTAGCAGGGATTTTAGTATTACGTGGAATCAAAATGTTCATTTCTCCACCAATAGTTTCAACGCCAAGAGACAGTGGTGTTACATCTACTAATAGTACATCTTTGATGTTTTCACTCTTGTCTCCACTTAAGATTGCAGCTTGAACAGCTGCTCCATAAGCCACAGCTTCATCTGGGTTGATGGATTTATTGAGCTCTTTACCATTCATGAACTCCTGAAGCAGTTTCTGAATCTTTGGAATTCTTGTTGATCCTCCGACCAAAACTACTTCATTGATATTTTTCTTGTCCATCTTGGCATCTTTCAGTGCTCTCTTTACTGGATCCATTGTACTTTTAAACAAATCTGTACATAGTTCTTCGAACTTGGCTCTGGATATTTTGGTGTAGAAATCAACCCCTTCAAACAATGAGTCAATCTCAATACTGGCAACAGTGGTACTTGACAGAGTTCTCTTCGCTCGTTCACAGCTATTTCTCAGTCTTCCAATAGCTTTTGAATTTTTTGACATGTCTTTTTTGGCCTTTTTCCTAAATTCTTTGATAAAATAGTCCACCATTCTCTGATCGAAATCCGCTCCCCCAAGGTGTGTGTCTCCAGCAGTAGATTTTACTTCGAACAAAGCACCTTGGTCAATAGTAAGGATGGAGACATCAAAGGTTCCTCCTCCCAAATCAAAAATCAAAACATTTTTCTCACCAGAAAGATTCTGGTCCAGTCCATAAGCCAGAGCAGCGGCTGTCGGTTCATTGATGATCCTCAGAACGTGTAATCCAGCAATAGCCCCAGCATCTTTGGTGGCTAATCTTTGTGAATCGTTGAAATAAGCTGGAACTGTGATAACTGCATTTATAATTATTTGCCCTAAATAGGCTTCAGCTGTTTGCTTCATTTTCGTCAAAACCATGGAACTGATTTCCTCTGGACCGAAAATTTTTACTTCATGTTTGTACTTTACCTGAAATTTGGGTTTACCGCCATCGTCGATCACTTTAAACGGCCAGTTTTTCATATCTCTCTGGACTGTATCATCGTCAAATTTTCTTCCAATCAGGCGTTTCGCATCGTAAAGGGTGTTCTGTGGATTCAATGCGGCTTGGTTCTTCGCTGCGTCTCCGATCAATCGTTCGGAATTAGTAAACGCAACACAACTTGGTGTTGTTCTGTTTCCTTGGTCGTTACCGATAATCTCCACTTTTCCATGTTGGAAAACTCCGACGCAAGAATATGTTGTGCCCAAATCAATACCAATAGATGACATAATATTAAGTCGTACTTTGAAATCCAAAACGCTGAAGTAAAATTATTGTTCTCAAGAGGAATATTGTTCTAAATGTTCGTTTCTAGTACAAATCCACCACCGTTTCTAGAAACATTTGAGAGATGACGTAATTGCATATGACGTCAGTCGACGGTTCATTAAAAAAGAAACAGATAAAAAAAAACAAAAAAAAACAACCCCCCCTCCAAAAAAAAACCCGGAGAGTACCCTTCACATCAGGAGCTCCGAGTATCCTGGTGTCCTGCTTTCTTATCTTATACTTCTAGCTTAAGCTATCATTGACCTATCTATGCAAGAAAAGACTGCCTCTCATTCAAATAGTTT
This sequence comes from Nipponacmea schrenckii, assembly GCA_030562195.1. Taxonomy (NCBI): domain Eukaryota; kingdom Metazoa; phylum Mollusca; class Gastropoda; family Lottiidae; genus Nipponacmea; species Nipponacmea schrenckii. The sequence continues at coordinate 20,021,994 of CM060201.1, forward strand.
TTTCTACTGTCAGTGGCTACGCAAGCATCCCCAAAATATGCGACAAATAGGGCAGACTGACCCAATGTGGGACGACTGTTGAGGCTGCATTCAAATTCCGACCACCCTATGGAGCTTCATAATTACGAGCCGTAACGTCAATATAGCATAGAGCAAAAAATGGAACGATTCAGTGCATTGTGACAAATATTTAGGGGCAATAACCGCATGAAAATCATATCATAGGGATTCGTAGGTCTCTGTTCAGACACAGGATTAGATCAGACATCGAAACTCATTCTCTACCTTACTCAAAAGAAGTGTTGTAAATTCAAAACAAATTATTATATTTCATAAATTTTATTTATGAATAACAAGAAAGAACATAGTAACAAAAATAAATAATAAATTTCCTGAGTAACATATATACAAGAAAAAAAAAATTCACTTCGGATTTCTTTTAAGTCTTTAAATCACACTGTTTTATGATCAATATCTTATGTTTGCATTAAATCACACCATTTCGCATTTTAAAGTCACTCACAGATTTCCATTTGCCAAATCATTCTCACAATTGTCAGATTTTAATCAACTTCTTCGACAGTCGGTCCAGATCCACCACTTCCAGATGAATGTTGTCCGCCAGCTTGCTGTTGTCCACCACCAGCCTGATGCATCTTGGTCATAATAGGAGAACAGACTTTCTGGATTTCTTGCATCTTGTACTCGTATTCATCCTTGTCAGCCAACGCATTTCCTTCTAACCAATTCAGCGCTTCGTCACATGTTTTCTTTGCTGTTTCTTTGTCTTCAGAAGCCAACTTTTCACCTGCCCCATCGATAGTTTGCTTAACACTGTAAATGTACGATTCCAGTTGGTTTCTAGCCGCCATCTTTTCTTTTTGTTTGTTATCCTCATCTTTGAATTTCTCTGCTTCTTGAACCAGGCGATCAATTTCAGCCTGACTCAGACGGCCTCTATGATTGGTAATGGTGATTTGATTGGATTTACCGGTGCTCTTGTCTTCAGCAGATACATTCAATATACCATTAGCATCAATATTGAAGGTGACCTCAATCTGAGGAACTCCTCTTGGTGCAGGGGGAATACCCGTCAATTCAAATCGTCCCATAAGATTATTGTCTTTGGTCATGGCACGTTCACCTTCATATACCTGAATAGTAACGGCAGGCTGGTTGTCGGAATACGTAGTAAATGTGTTGGACGCTTTGGCAGGGATTCTGCTGTTACGTTCAATCAATTTGGTCATTACCCCACCGGCTGTTTCTATACCAAGAGACAGTGGTGCTACATCTACCAATAAAACATCTTTGATGGTTTCACTCTTGTCTCCACTCAAAATTGCGGCTTGGACAGCTGCTCCATAAGCAACAGCTTCATCCGGGTTGATGGATTTATTGAGCTCTCTACCATTCATGAACTCCTGAAGCAGTTTCTGGATTTTAGGAATTCTTGTTGATCCTCCAACCAGAACGATGTCATTGATCTGTTTCTTGTCCATTTTGGCATCTTTCAGAGCTTTTTCTACGGGATCCATAGTACTCCTGAACAAATCCGAACACAAATCTTCGAATCTGGCTCTGGATATTTTGGTGTAGAAATCAGTTCCTTCAAACAACGAGTCGATCTCAATACTGGCTTCGGCACTGCTGGATAGAGTCCTCTTGGCTCGTTCACAGCTACTTCTTAATCTTCTTATAGCTCTGGCATTTTTGGACATGTCTTTCTTATACTTTCTCTTGAACTCTTGGATAAAATGTTCCACCATTCTCTGATCGAAATCTTCTCCTCCGAGATGGGTGTCTCCAGCAGTAGATTTCACCTCAAACAAGGAACCTTCGTCAATCGTCAGGATGGAGACATCAAAGGTTCCACCTCCCAAATCGAAAATCAAAACATTTTTCTCTCCAGAAAGATTTTTGTCCAATCCATAAGCCAGGGCAGCGGCTGTCGGTTCATTGATGATTCTCAGAACGTTTAATCCAGCAATTGTTCCAGCGTCTTTGGTGGCTAATCTTTGTGAATCGTTGAAATAAGCTGGAACTGTGATGACTGCGTCTTTAACTTTTTGTCCTAAATACGCTTCAGCTGTCTCCTTCATCTTCGTTAAAACCATGGAGCTAATTTCCTCCGGTGGAAAAACTTTCTTTTCATTTTTATAATCCACCTGGAATTTTGGTTTACCGCCATCGTTGATCACCGTAAATGGCCAGTGTTTCATGTCTCTCTGGACCGTATCATCGGTGAATTTTCTTCCAATCAGACGTTTAGCATCGAAAATAGTGTTCTCTGGATTCAATGCTACTTGGTTCTTTGCTGCATCTCCAATCAAACGCTCGGAATCTGTAAACGCCACATAACTTGGTGTCGTTCTGTTCCCTTGGTCGTTGGCGATGATCTCCACTTTTCCATGTTGGAAAACTCCGACACAGGAATAAGTTGTTCCCAAATCAATACCAATAGCTTTCGATGTCATAATTCTTCTTTCTTCCTTTAGACTGTAATCTATAAAATGTAATTTGTCCTCTTAACGTTTCTTCGTACAATCGTAGTGAAGTAAATTGTCTGCTAAATATTGGCGTTTAGCCTTCTTTGTTTCTTCTTTTTATCTCGTACTCTATGCGTTTGTTATTTATTCTGACTAGCAGACGACATTCGGTGAGTATTTATACTTAAAATCGAAGTTCATGAATGGAGTAGAATGTTTGAGAAAACTAACGTAGATTCCATGCAATTTGATTGGTTAAAGATTGACAACCCTGTGACGTCACATGAAGTTCCCCAGCCAAGGGACTGAACTCGTACATTCTTGAATGTTCGCGAAAGATTGAGTAAATCGACTTTTCTGCACTTGTTTGAAAACATTGGATTTACTGTATTGATTCGTATTTAGTGAGAACATCGTGACCCAATATATTTTATCCGTCACTAGTTGATGGCATTGAAAATAACAAGGGTTATTGGTATTTTCTCTACCAAAAGATGCAAGAATGTTGAAGAAATCAGTCCACAAGTAAATATAACACTGAGTGAGATTCAGTCTAAAGAAAAGTCCAGTTTCATGTTTCTAAATATATAAAGGAGAGGGGGGGGGTGTCGTGTCTTAGGTTTATATTGAATTATAAATGCTAAAATTTTAACCTAAGCCGTCTTTAAACTGGACATTTCAAAGCTGAATTCCTCGAGGTTCATAGGCCCTACTTTCAACCCACTACTGAAGTTTCCCCTAAGCTAAGTCTAAGTCTATATTTCAAATCTTATCTCAACAGATAATGTCATAATTTGCTTGCCCTTGGCCTTTATCTATAATAAAGTAATAGTTGAATTCATTAGTCATTAGTCATTATCTACCAATAACATGCCTTATATATGGTGGCCCATGGCTATCACTCAGTTTTTTCAACATGGCCCTACTTTATTTCTAACTAATTCATTCTATTTATTAAATTATTTATAAATAACACAAAAAAAAAGAATAAAATAAAATAATAGTAATTGAAAAAAAAAAAGAATAAAATAAAATAAAAAGTAATTGAAAAAAAATAATAAAATAAAATCAAAAGTAATAGATAAAAAAATGAAAAAATTTAAAATGATTTTGAAATAATTTTGAAAGTAAAATGAATTAAAAGAAAACATTCTGAGACTAAAAGTAAAACTGATTTCTTTTAAAGATTTTTTTAATCTATTTCATTCAAATATTATTTTAAAATTGAAATGAAAGTTAGGTGAATTTAAAATGATTTTAAAAGTGAAATAAATTAAATTAAAAAATCTGAAGAGCCTAGAACTATCATAGTATACCATCATGCATTGTATGGTCGATGTGGATTGGAGACGATTTGACATAAAGGGAAATCACTCCGAAAATTTTGCCCACTGATTATCAATTCAATGAAAACTTTGACTGAAAAACAGATCTAGTGTTAATCATAGGCCAAATCAAAATCAACAATAAAAGGCTTTACCACAATCTAGGTTTATTATTAGGCTATGATGGCAGCTATGTCATGGGGCATAAATCCTGTAAGCTTATCTAGGTCTACAACATGATTTAAAGGGGTCTCATAAATAAATCTACCTAGCCTAGGACTAGCTAGGTGACTGGAATCAGCTACAAACAAGAAACAACTAGAGTATGGCCAAGTCGCTGATTCCAGTTACCTGTGGGCTGTGGCTAGCCCTAACTTTTAACCTAACCTAAGCCCTGACCGGAGTCTGCGCTCAGCGGTTAGTGTAAAATTCCCAACGCCCAAAAGCGCCCAACACCAGAAAGACGTTTGGATAATCAAAACTACTGGTAGGATAAAAAAAATTGGAATTTTCGGTGAAAGTAACGAGAAACGAAAAAAAGGAGATGTTTTATATAATATGATTTACTTTTTTTTTATCGAATTTGTGTTATAATAATAAATGATGTCTGTGGGTTGTTTTGTCTTTAATAGCAATAGAATGAGAATTATAATATTAATAACAGCCAAGGTTCAAAGGTCACGTTCAGACCAACTCTCAAATAATGGGACCTTCAATTCAAATTCTAGACTAGTAAACAACTGACTGCTGCCTCCCAGGAAAATTATCAAAATATAATCAAGTTTTTGCTCAAAATTAAAGAGACAAAAATCTTACCGTATCAATTTCGGAGTGATTTCCCTTTATGTCAAATCGTCATGCATGATGGTATACTATGATAGCTCTAGGCTCTTCAGATTTTTTAATTTAATTTATTTCACTTTTAAAATCATTTTAAATTCACCTAACTTTCATTTCAATTTTAAAATAATATTTGAATGAATTAGATTAAAAAAATCTTTAAAAGAAATCCGTTTTACTTTTAGTCTCAGAATGTTTTCTTTTAATTTATTTTACTTTCAAAATCATTTTAACTTGTTTCATTTTTTTTTCTATTACTTTTGATTTTATTTTATTATTTTTTTTCAATTACTTTTTATTTTATTTTATTCTTTTTTTTTTCAATTACTATTATTTTATTTTATTCTTTTTTTTTGTGTTATTTATAAATAATTTAATAAATAGAATGAATTAGTTAAAAAATAAAGTAGGGCCATGTTGAAAAAACTGAGTGATAGCCATGGGCCACCATACTTATATTATATATACCGTAGTTTACTTTTATAACTGTTCAAAATTGTGAAAATCAAATTCAAGCGAGAACGGATTTTTCTACAAGTACGGTATCACAATTATTCTACATCAAATCTGCATTTTTAAACGAAATATTTGTGACTACATGTACATGTTTGCTTATTCTCAGGTCGGAATTAATCGGGAAGTGTGGGAATATCTTACATCATAAGTCAAAATATTTCAGTAAGAACGCCTGTGTTATATCTTACTATACATATTGTACGTCCGTATATAATCCAGTCTTAGTTCTAGTTAGTTATATAGAAGAATCCTATAAGATCAGGTGTAAACCTTCACATATGCAATCTCTCAAATGTTCCAGTACTGTAAACGGAAATTTAAAACTGGTCGAAGCGGCAATTGTTTAATTAGTGTTTAATTATTGTACAGTCGGTATTTTTAAATGTTATACTGTATACATAAATATGTAAATTAAACTTAATGTTTATGTGAAATTGTTCATTTCCTAATCATCATAAATATGTAAATTATATATTTCTTTATTACCATTGCGATTCTTATAGATGAATTTTACAAATAGCCTGGACAATGTAAAGTACATGCCTTTGTTGGTGTAAATGTAGGCCTATTTGTAGTAGATGATAAGTCAAGTGATTAAATCATAACTTCTTGTAACTATTTATCTACATTTACCCATTTTTTGATGAATATGTCGTTATATGTTAGAGCCGATAAAACCGATACGTTCACCGGAAAAGTGAAAACCTTGTGTATTTTCTGATGTTATTGATCGGTAAAATGCAGAAGTGGTCGGTAAAAAGGGGTATTGACCGAGCGTAGATAGGACAGTTTGTAAACTCTACGGGAAAAACTCTATTATTATTGTTTTGGCAGTCCACATGATACTACCCACATGGAGAGATCCACTATTATTCATTTCATTTTACATACTTACAATTTCACACAATATAGTTTGGTGATCGAACTATGGGAATTTGACAGAATGGTTCATTTTAAAACAAAGGCAATCAAATTTTGTACGGGGGTCAAATTCCTTTTTTCAAATTTTGTACCATTGATTTCTTAAATGACAAGTGCTATTGGATCCCTTTACAATTATTGGGTCCCTGCTTTATAGAATTGCAACGTAATATTCGACAAGAAACAAAAAGAAACAGATAACAATTTTGTTTCATAAGTCTGCCTTGTTATGGATCCTTCCTACCAGCTGGTCCTTGGAAAAACCTCTTGGCATTGATCTTTCCCAAATTATTCGTTCACCTTTACAGCTGATAATGACAGTTTATGCTTATGTCAACTCTACCAATCTCTTGGCATTGATCTTTCCCGGATTATCCGTTCATATTTGTAGCTGATAATAAGAGTTCATACTAATGTCAACTCTACCAATCTTTCTAGAAAGTTATCAAATATAAGACGCAATTGAATTCACGATATATAAATTTTCATAGAAATGTTGTTGGTAGGAATCTTGCAAAGACAAAGGATTTCATCATTTCGCCAATAGAATATAACTCATTCTCTACCTTACTCAAAAGAAGAGTAGTCAATTCAAAACAAATTATTATATTTCATAAATTTTATTTATGAATAACAAGAAAGAACATGGTAACAAAAATAAATAATAAATTTCCTGAGTAACATATATACAAAAATACAATTTCACTTCGGATTTCTTTTGACTCAAGTCTTTAAATCACACCGTTTAATGTTCAATATCTTATGTTTGCATTAAATCACACCATTTCGCATTTTAAAGTCACTCACAGATTTCCATTTGCCCAAATCATTCTCACAATTGTCAGATTTTAATCAACTTCTTCGACAGTCGGTCCAGAACCACCACTTCCGGCTGAATGTTGTCCGCTAGCTTGCTGTTGTCCACCACCAGCCTGATGCATCTTGGTCATAATAGGAGAACAGACTTTCTGGATTTCTTGCATCTTGTACTCGTATTCATCCTTGTCAGCCAACGCATTTCCTTCTAACCAATTGAGCGCTTCGTCACATGTTTTCTTTGCTGTTTCTTTGTCTTCAGAACCCCAACTTTTCACCTGCCCCATCGATATTTTTGCTTAACACTGTAAATGTACGATTCCAGTTGGTTTCTAGCCGACATTTTCTCTCTCTGTTTGTTGTCCTCATCTTTAAATTTTCCTCTGCTTCTTGAACCAGACGATCAATTTCAGCCTGACTCAGACGGCCTCTATGATTGGTAATGGTGATTTGTTTGGGGATTTACCGGTGCTCTTGTCTTCAGCAGATACATTCAATATACCATTAGCATCAATATTGAAGGTGACCTCAATCTGAGGAACTCCTCTTGGGGGCAGGAGGAATACCCGTCAGTTCAAATCGTCCCATAAGATTGTTGTCCTTTGTCATGGCACGTTCACCTTCATATACCTGAATACTGACGCCTGGCTGATTGTCGGAATACGTTGTAAATGTGTTGGACGCTTTGGCAGGGATTCTGCTGTTACGTTCAATAAATTTTTGGTCATTACTCCACCGGCTGTTTCTATGCCAAGAGATAGTGGTGCTACATCTACCAATAGTACATCTTTGATGGTTTCACTCTTGTCACCACTCAAGATGGCGGCTTGGACAGCTGCTCCATAAGCAACAGCTTCATCTGGGTTAATAGATTTATTGAGCTCTCTACCATTCATGAACTCCTGAAGCAGTTTCTGGATCTTAGGAATTCTTGTTGATCCTCCGACCAAAACGATGTCATTGATCTGTTTCTTGTCCATCTTGGCATCTTTCAGAGCTTTTTCTACGGGATCCATAGTACTCCTGAACAAATCCGAACACAAATCTTCGAATCTGGCTCTGGATATTTTGGTGTAGAAGTCAGTTCCTTCAAACAAAGAGTCGATCTCAATACTGGCTTCGGCACTGCTGGATAGAGTCCTCTTGGCTCGTTCACAGCTACTTCTTAATCTTCTAATAGCTCTGGCATTTTTGGACATGTCTTTCTTATACTTTCTTTTGAACTCTTGGATAAAAAAGTTCCACCATTCTCTGATCGAAATCTTCTCCTCCGAGATGGGTGTCTCCAGCAGTAGATTTCACCTCAAACAAGGAACCTTCGTCAATCGTCAGGATGGAAACATCGAAGGTTCCTCCTCCCAAATCGAAAATCAAAACATTTTTCTCACCAGAAAGATTTTTGTCCAATCCATAAGCCAGGGCAGCGGCTGTTGGTTCATTGATGATTCTCAGAACGTTTAATCCAGCAATAGTTCCAGCGTCTTTGGTGGCTAATCGTTGTGAAAACGTTGAAATAAGCTGGAACTGTGATGACTGCGTCTTTCACTTTTTGTCCTAAAAACGCTTCAGCTGTCTCCTTCATCTTCGTTAAAACCATGGAGCTAATTTCCTCCGGTGGAAAAACTTTCTTTTCATTTTTATAATCAACCTGGAATTTTGGTTTACCGCCATCGTTGATCACCGTAAATGGCCAGTGTTTCATGTCTCTCTGGACCGTATCATCGGTGAATTTTCTTCCGATCAGACGTTTTTGCATCGAATATAGTGTTCTCTGGATTCAATGCTACTTGGTTCTTTGCTGCGTCTCCGATCAATCGCTCGGAATCTGTAAACGCCACATAACTTGGGGGTCGTTCTGTTCCCTTGGTCGTTGGCGATGATCTCCACTTTTCCATGTTGGAAAACTCCGACACAGGAATAAGTTGTTCCCAAATCAATACCAATAGCTTTCGATGTCATAATTCTTCTTTTCTTCTTTTAGACCGTAATCTATAAAATGTAATTTGTCCTCTTAACGTTTTTTTCGTACAATTGTAGTGAAGTAAATCGTCTGCTAAATATTGGCGTTTAGCCTTCTTTTTTTTCTTTTTTTTATCTCGTACTCTATGCGTTTGTAATGTATTCTGACTAGCAGACGACATTCAGCCAAATATTTATATTTAAAATCGAAGTTCATGAATGGAGTAGAATGTTTGAGAATGCGGAAGTAGATTCCATGCAATTTGATTGGTTAAAGATTGGTTACCCCCTTTAAAGTCACATGGAGTTTCCCCCCGCCAAGGGACTGAACTCGTACATTCTCGAATGTTCGCGAAAGATTGAGTAAATCGACTTTTCTTCACTTGTTTGAAAACATTGGATTTACTGTATTGATTAGTATTTAGTGAGAACATCGTGGCCCAATATATTTTATCCGTCAATAGTTGATGGCATTGAAAATAACAAGGGTTATTGTTATTTTCTCTACCAAAAGATGCCAGAATGTTGAAGAAATCAGTCCACAAGTAAATATGACACTGAGTGAGATTCAGTTTAATCCAGTTTCATGTGTCTTAATATATAAAGGAGGAGGGGGGGGGGTGTTGTGTCTTAGGTTTATATAGAATTATATATGCTAAAATTTAAACCCCAAGCCATCTATGAACTGGACATTTGAAAGCTGAATTCCACGAGGTTCATAGCCCCTACTTTCAACCCACTACTGAAGTTTCCCCTAAGCTATAGTTCTACCCCATTCTAGCCAAGGCTTAAATTTCAAATCTCAACAGATAATGTTATAATTTGTTTGCCCTTGGACTTTGTCTATAATATAGTAATAGTTGAATTCTTAGTCATTAGTCATTATCTACCAATAACATGCCTTATATAGTTTACTTTTATAACTGTTCAAGATTAGAGTGTGACAAATTAAATTTAAGCAAAAAACGGATTTACAACAAGTACGGTAGCACAATTATTCTACAACTAGTCTGTATTTTTAGACGAAGCATTTGTGACTACATGTATATTTTTGCTTATTCTCGGGTCGGAATTAATCGGGAAGTGTGGGAATATCTTACATCACATAGGCCTACATTTACACCAACAACAACAAAGGCATGCGTTTTATATTGTCCAGGCTATTTGTAAAACCACCAATTCATCTATAAGAATCACAATGGTAAAGAAATATATAATTTACATATTTATGTATATAACACTTTGTGTACAAAAATACCGACTGTACAATAATTAAACACTAATTTAACAATTGTCGCTTCGACTAGTTTTAAATTTTCCCTTTACAGTACTGGAACATTTCAGAGATTGCATATGTGTAGGTTTAGACCTGATCTTATACGATTCTTCAGAGAAAGAAAGAAAAAAACTAACTAGAACTAAGACTGGGTTATATATGGACGTACGGAATGTATAGTAAGATATAACACAGACACGTTCCTACAACTGAAATATATTTACAATGTACCTACTATCACCTTTTGATGTATATAGATGATAAGTCAAGTGATTAAATCATAATTTCTTGTTATTGCGAAACTATTTGTTTTACATTACCTCCTTTTTTGATGAAATAGTCGTTAAATGGTTGGAGCCGATCAAACCAATACGTTTTACCGGAAATAGTGCAAACCTAGTGTCTGTTCTGATGTTATTGATCGGTAAAATGCGGAAGTGATCGGTAAAAGAGGTAATGACCGAGCTTAGATAGGAGAGTTTGTAAACTCTACGGGAAAAACTCTACTATTATTGTTTTGGCAGTCCACATGATACTACCCACATGGAGAGATCCACTATTATTCATTTCATTTTACATACTTACAATTTCACACAATATAGTTTGGTGATCAGAACTATGGGAATTTGACAGAATGGTTCATTTTAAAACAAAGGCAATCCAATTTTGTATGGGTGTCACATGCCTTATTTCAAATTTGTACGATGGATTTCTTATGAGTACTAGTACTATCGGTCCCCTTTACAATTATTGGGTCTGTGCTTTATAGAATTATCACGTAATAGTTGACAAGAAAGAAAAAAGAAACAAATTAAAATAATAATAATAATAATAATAATAATAATAACTAGAATTGCTTACAATTATGAACGTATTTCGAGAGCCTTAAAATATTATATAGGCTAAAGTTGCAATTACCTACATCTAGACAATATATTGAATATCATTTGACCTAGTTTTCAAAGTCATAAAATAATTAGGTCACACCTTCCGTAACGGTTAATGATGGCGAAAATATGAAAATTATCAATTTTTGCTGTATTTAAGTACACTTATCTCTATGAATTTTTTAAGTAAGCCAAATTAAAAAATATCTACTCGTAGACAATATATTGAATATTATTTGACCTAATTTTCAAGGTCATAGATTAAGTGGGTCACACCTTCCGTACCCGTTAAAGTGACCTAATTTTGAAAAAATCGAAATTTAAATAATTCGAAAGAAAATACGAAATTTGAAAATCGGTCTCCAAGAAAAGGTAGATAATGTTCCATTGTATCTATGTGCTAAATTTCATCAAAATCGGTCTATCAGTAGTGTCTGAATTTCGGATTTAAGAATTGTAACGAAAATTCAAAATGGCGGCCGATATGGCAGCTTGACCTAATTATTTAGGTCAAATCAATTACTATTGACAAGTTATTTATAAAACAGTTTTCACTTTTCACCTAGCAGTTATAGACCGGAAGTTACGTAATTACGTCATTTGAGGCTAAACCGGAAGTGGAATTTTTTTTTCACATTTTTTCAAAAATTATAAACATATCGCCTATCAACTGGTAAAGTTTCAAAATTTTACCATTTATATTAAAGGAGAAATCACGGTCTGAAATTTTTGCCGATGACCCTTGAATATTGAATTGCAAATCGTGGGTAAAATATTTAACCTAATTGCATAAAACCTATAATTGTTAGTTGACAAATACATTGAAGTTTTCAAATCTGAAAATCCGGTCAAAATCGAACTGAAAATAAACTTGCTAAAGCAAAAAAACCTGAACTTCCGGTTCTCACTTCCTGTCAGAGATAGAACTTCCGGTTTTGTTTTATTTGATAATAGAAATCATTCTAAGATCAACTGTAGATTTAGAATTTCTGCACCTTTTACCAGTTTGTCTGCAAACTCATCCAAGAATTACAAAAAAAAAAAAAAACTAGATCCCCAGGCTTCGCGAGGTTCTGACGCAGTGCGTAGCAGTTTTGATATACGCTTTAAAACTACCCCACAAAGTATCAGTGGAACACTAACATTATTTTACAGAGTATAAGTAGTTTTATTTCAAAGCATAATTGGTTCGCTGAAACTCGTGTCATGTAGATCGCCCAAACGCATAATCCAACAAACAGTTTTTAACGATGAAATTTGCAATTTTCAAATGGTGATTAAACGGAAAGTAAAGATCGTACATCAAAATATAATATATCAATGGATAGATCTTTTCGAGAGCTATCACATTTGTGCGGCTCACAAGGTCACCAAAGGTCAAGGTTACTATATACGACCATTTGAATTTTTTTATCTATTACTATCAGGTAAATATCAAAATCAAAATCAAAATTCAAAAATCAGTTTCCAAATATAATTCAACAATCGATATAATATTCTATAGGCATCAAAATTACACGAATCGGAACATCTCCAGAGCCCCAATTTCAATTTAAAGAAAAACACGCACAGTTAGTAGAGAAGAAAATACAAAATTTTCAAATACTAAAAAGCGCATTTTTGGTGGAAATATGTGGTTTTATATATCATTACAAAGAGAGGATAAATTGTAATCCGGTTCAATATGAATTTTTGTTATTTATAAATTAGTTCACGTGACAGAGCTCTTTAAAAATAAAAATCACAAATTTCAATCGGCTATAAAGCCGGAAGTAGACATCGGGCAACACAAATGAATATATCAGGGGATAGATATCATCAAGGGCAATAAATCGTGTTCAGGTCACAAGGTCACCAAAGGTCAAGGTCACAAAATATTGGCCTTTAAAGTTTTGGTCATTACCAATAAAATTAAAATGGAAATAAAAGAAAATCAAAATCAAAATTCAAAAATCGGCTCCCAAATAAAGTTGCGCAATCGACTCTAGTCATTAGATATGAAAAAAT